>JACEIK010001904.1:102858-119783 GCA_018107945.1 Datura stramonium
TTTACCTCCTTGATCCGGTAAGTAAGAATAAGGAAAATCCTAACGTTTGCAACTGCCAAGAATTAATTAAAACGAAGGTAAAACAATACATGCATAAAACTCCGTTCAAGAATCACTAAGTATTTTTACCTATGTGTGTTAATTCATCTTGGTTTCCACAAACCTAGTTTATGGGTTTAGCTACTCATGTTTGTGTTATTGCAATCACAAAATATAGAAGAAATCATAATTGCAACTTACAAAGTATTGTAGAAGAAAAACCAAGTTGATTGAATAAATATTCCAATGTAGCTTTCGTATCATAAACCAAGAAAATTTGTATGAAAACTTTCTCACAAATATCGCTCAAGATTCTCCTCAAAATCGGCTTCTAAATGTTCTCCACAACCTCTTAAAATAAATATAAAACTGGGTAATTGTAATACAAAGAAATCCATTTCCTAAATAAATCTGGAAACCAGGTCGGCAGTGACAATGGGCCATGTGACGGATCGTTAGGCCTTCTGACGAGTCGTCCCTTGCTTTAAATCAATCATCCTCAGCAGCTTACCTAGGTTTGGCAACGGGTCACCTAACAACTCGTCGTGCCTTAGCACGAGTCGTTAGGTCTCTCGTGGTCCACTTCCTCAGAAATTCTAGTGCACTTCACAGATAGCTCCAGTAACTTGCCAACAAGTCGTTCCTTTAGGCGACGACTCGTGATGTCTGTCGTTAACTGCACTAGAAACTTAGATAAATTTTTTCTCTTCAAATGCCAATGGTTGACCGCATGACTCGTTACCATTTGTAACGAGTCGTTCCTCCAACTCGTCAAGTGCACTGTGTAACTTATTCAAGACTTCATCTTTTTGCCAACACCTCAAGTGATGGGTCGTGCCTCCTTCCAGCGACTCGTTAAGTTCCTAGTAGTCACCTTTCAGTTGTTTTTCTCATTAATTCAACCAAAATCACTTCCAGGCCTCTTTTCGTGCACATTAAGCAAAAAATACTTTATACCCATATAAAAATACCTGGAACGTGCATGATTTCTTGGTTTTAAGCGTCAAAAGTGCCATAAAATCACGGCACATAAAAAAATATACAGAAAAGCAGAGAAATGCAATCATCATATGCAAATACTAATCATTTAAACCAAAATTGACGGAATGACTATCTCTGATTCAAACTACATAGCTGATCTGAATCCATGATTCATATATGCATCCATATATATAAATGAAACTTGGACACATGAACTGAACATGAAAACTAAATAGGGTTTTAGTCCAAAAACTGATACCTCAAACTGGAACTGAGCCGGTAGAGAATAAATGTGGGTATCTAGCCATCGTGTCCGCTTCAGCTTCCCACGTAGCTCCTTCAACGTGTTGATTCCTCCATAAAATTTTGACTGAAGCTACTTTCTTGTTCCTTAGCCTTCGAATCTGATGATCCAGTAATTTTATCAGAATCTCCTCATAACTAAGGCTGTCTTTCACACTAATACTATCCACCGGAACAACTAGGGCGGGATCACCCAAACACTTCTTTAAGAGCGACACATGGAAAACAGGATGCACGGAAGCTAATTCTGAGTGAAACTCCAATTCATATTCAACCTTGACAACCCGTTTCACAATTTCGTAGGGGCCAAAATAACGAGGGCTAAGTTTTCCTTTCCTTCCAAACCGCATCACTCACTTCATGGGAGATACCTTCAGAAATACCCAATCATCCACCTCGAATTCTAGTTTTCTCCTTCTAACATCGGCATAGGACTTTTGGCGACTTTGAGCTGTTTTCAACCTGTCCCATATGAGATGAACCTTTTCCATAGCCTCATGAACCGAGTCTAGCCCTATCATCATTGCTTCCCCAACTTCGAACCAACCCATGGGCAACCTACATCTCCGCCTCTAAAGAGCCTCATACAGTGCCATCTGAATATTGGAATGATAGTTGTTATTGTATGCAAACTCGATAAGAGGCAAGTGATCATCCCAACTATCTTTGAAGTCAATCACACATGCTCTCAACTTTTCCTCAAGAGTCTAAATTGTCCTCTTTGCCTGACCATCAGTTTCCGAGTAAAATGCAATACTGAGCTTAACCTGAGTACCAAGTCCTTTTTGAAAAGACTTCCAAAACTGAGAGGTAAATTGGGTACCCCTGTCTGAAATGATTGATAAGGGAACTCCATGCAATTGAACTAGCTCTTGGATATATAGTTTAGCATAATCCATTGCCGAATCTGTGGTTTTGACCAGTAGGAAATGAGCAACCTTGGTCAACCTATGTACCACAACCCAAATGGAGTCATATTGTCGACGAGTACGAGGTAAACCTGTGATGAAATCCATATTAATTTCTTCCCACTTTCAATTAGGAATTTTGATGTCCTGAAGAACACCTCTCGGTCTCTGGTGCTCGACCTTTACTTGCTGATAGTTTGGGCACTTAGCTACGAATTATGCGAAGACCTTATTCATGGCATTCCACCAATAGACTTCCCATAAGTCACAGTACATCTTGGTGGCACCTGGATGATTAGAATATCTTGATCCATGAGCCTCGTGAAACATCCGGCTCCTCAAATCACCAACATCCAGAACACATAGGTGACCCTGGTACCAAAGCACACCATCTCCCCTTTTTGAGAAGACCTATACCTTCTGATTTTGAACGGCTCCCTTTAACTTTACCAAAATAGGGTCCTAATCTTGTCTATCTTTTACATCAGTCATCAAGGATGATTTTGATCTGTTTTGAATAATAAAACTGCCATCGGTTGAGTAAACCAACCTAACTCCAAGCCTTGCGAGTCGATGAACATTCTTTGCTAGCTTCTTCTTCCCTTCATCCACATAGGACACACTCTCCATAGAGAGTCTACTAAGTGCGTCTGCTACTACATTGTCCTTACTCGGATGGTAAAGGACACCCATATCATAGTCTTTGAGTAGCTCCAACCACCACTTTTGCTGAAGATTGAGATCCTTCTGGGTAAACACATATTGTAAACTGTTATGGTCCATAAACACATCCTCGTGGACCTCGTACAAATAATGTAACCATATATTCAAGGCGAATACCACTGCGGCCAATTAAAGATCATGAGTCGGGTAATTCTTCTCATGCACCTTTAGCTGTCTAGAGGCATATGCTATAACCTTCCCGTGTAGCATCAATACACACCCAAGTCCAATCCTTGAAGCATCACAATACAGCACAAACCCATCGGTAACCTCGGGTAGGGTCAACACCGGTGCTGAGTTAAGTTGAGTCTTCAACTCATGGAAGCTCTTCTCACAAGCCTCCGACCATTGGAATTTCACCTTCTTCTGGGTAATTTGGTCAAGGGTTCTACAATCGATGAAAAACCTTCAACGAACCTCTGCTAATAGCCAGCTAAGCTCAAAAAGCTCCAAATATCTAAAGGATTCACCGGTCTAGGCCAAAATCTTCACCGCTTCTATTTTCTGAGAATCCACCTTTATACCCTCACTTGATACCACATGGACCAAAAATGCTATGAAATTCAACCAAAACTCGCACTTGCTGAATTTGGCATATATTTGGCGATCCTTGAGAATTTAAAGCACTATTCTCAAGTGAGCGGCATGTTCCTCCTTGCTCCAAGATTGTATCAAGATATCATCAATGAACACAATAAGGAACATATCCAGGTATGGCTTGAACAGCCTGTTCATCAAGTCCATAAAAGCTTCAGGAGAATTTGTTAGTCCATAACACATAACTGCAAACCCATAATGACCATACCGTGTCCTGAAGGCGGTCTTCGGGATATCTCTCTCCCGAACTCTGAGTTGATGGTACCCGAATGCGAGATCTATCTTCAAAAAGCACTTGACACCCTGAAGCTAGTCAAATAAATCATTAATCCTGGATAGAGGATACCTGTTCTTGGCGGTGACCTTGTTTAATTGCCGATAATCAATGCACATACAAAGAGAGTCATCCTTATTTCGGACAAAGAGAATTGGTGCACCCCATGGGGACTTGCTCGGTCTAATGAAACCCTTATCTAACAGGTCCTTCAATTGTTCCTTCAACTCCTTTAGCTCGGCTGGAGCCATTCTATAAGGAGGAATAGATATGGGTTGCATATTGGGAAGAAGGTCAATACAAAAATCAATTTACCTCTTGGGAGGAACACCCGGTAATTCATCAGGGAATATTTCTGGGTACTCACGCACTACCGAAACTGACTGGATAGTCGGTGTCTCAGACTCAACATCCTTAACCCTAACTAGATAATACACACAACCCTTGGAAATCATCTTCCTAGCCTTAAGATAGGAAATGAAACGGTCTACAGGAATGGTCGAACTACCCTTCAACTCCAAGATTGACTCACCAAGAAAATAAAACTCCACCACACAGGTTCAACAATTAACAGAAGCATAACATGCATACAACCAATCCATACCGAGAACAATATCAAAGTCAGTCATGGCTAACTCTACAAGGTCTACGGAGGTGACTTTATGCAATACTGTGATCGGGCAACTTTTATGCACCCGCCGAGCTACAATTGAATCACCAACGAGAGTAGAGACTGAAAATGATTCTGACAGAATTTTGGGACTGACTCCAAAGCTACAAGCAATATAAGGTGTCACAAAAGAAAAGGTAGCCCCTGGATCTAACAAAGCATAAGAATCAAGGTGAAACACTCGTAACATACCTGTAACCACATCCGGTGAAGTCTTCTGCTCCTGACAGGGCGCAAGGGCATAGAACCTGTTCTGACGCTGACCACAAGTTGAACTAGTCGAAGAGCCCTGCTGGGAGGGGCGTGCTGCTGGAGAAGCTGAACTAGTGGCTGGTACATGGGCTCCGCCGCCCCCTGATCTGGATGAAGGGAAATCCCCGAGTCTGTGTCCGGGTTTGCCACACCCAAAACAAGCGTCTGAGCCAACTAGGAACCTCTCTGGTAATTCTTGCCACACCTTGCACAGGATGGGAAGGCACTCTATCTACATGCTACCCTGACCTTTTGAATCTGAAGCCCTGCTCCTCTGATCCCCTCATGATCTAGATGGTGTACTAGCTGATGATAGTGTTGGAGCAAAAGACCTGTGATGAGACTGCTGGCATTGTCCATTCCCCGATCTAGGCTGAGAAATCCCATAATTGTCTGTCCTGGCCCTCTTGGCCTATCTCCGCCTCTGATACATTGTCTCCATATGCTGGGCATGCAACACTATGCTAGAAAGTCTATGTATCGATGTAGCATGGCGATCCTACTGTTCTTATACAAGTAATCGCCACTCCATGCACAAATTGGCTCACCCGAGCCCTCTAGTCTGCCACTAACTCCGGTGCATACTTATATAAGAGGGTGAACTCCAAAGCATACTCTTGAACCGACATGTCACCCTGCTTTAGATTTACAAACTTGGCTGCCTTTAGTTCCCTCCTTTCACGAGGGAAGAACCAATCAAAAAAGGCTGCATGAAACTCTTCCCAACCGATAAGGCCTGCACCCACTACCCTACTATCTTTCCATTGTTTAAACTAAATATGTGCGAACACTTTGAGCTGATAAGAGGCCAAATAAACACACTCTCCATTTGTCACCCCCATGACCTGGGTGATCTTTAGAATGTCAACGATGAATTCATGCGGGTCCTCATCTACTTTTGACCCGAGGAACTTTGGCAAGTTCATTCTCAAGAAATCCCTGACTCGAGCTGCCGCTGCATTGACATTTTGCAGAACATGTGCAACTTCCTACTGATTAACCTGAGTGGTAAAGGCCTGCATAAGCATCTGAATAGCTTCCCGAAACTCAGCATGGGCAATTGACACCGATGCATGGTGCTCCTGAACTAGTGGGGCCTGCTGGTGCCGAATCCCGTTTCCATTCTCATGGTCGTCTCCATTTCCATTTCTCCTACCATTTACTCCACGGGGAGCCATGATTCTACAATCACGAATAGCATGAATTAGAATGATAGCAAGACATTTCATCGCATGACATAGATCATGAAACAAGGGAGCATTTCCTAAACGTCTCATAGCCTTTTCGTCATAGGTGTAGCGCGCTTCACACCCATGAAAAAGACTCTACTCAACGCAGCTTTCAGACACCCTAGGAAACTTCAAATCTCTTACTCTGATACCATGTTTGTCATGAGCCGAACGTAGATCCGGATTGTAACACGGGACAAGGAGACACGAGAGACTCCAAGTCGACCCACAACATGAACATACATCTAACTCAATATCAAATAAGCAGAATACATAGCATAATGACCTAGAGGAAACATAAACATAACATAACATGGTAAACAAAACGTACTACATACATAATAGCTGAATACTACACATAGTCTGAGAGCCTCTAACATATCCGATGGATTGATGGGACAACATCCCCAACTAACCCGAAAAGTCTAGAAAAATGAACATGAGAAGGTAACTGATATCAAACTTGTCCTCGAGAATGAGGACGCACCAAAAGGTTGGATGCTAAACTCCGAGATGAACTACTAACTGTGTTGGGCCTGAAGATCGAGGCCTATATACAATATAGAATATGCGTTCAGTGTGTGGAATGTACCGGGTATGCAAGGTAAGTAAAATTGACATTTATAAATACCTAAAAATCTCATAGGATAAATTGACATTTATAAATACCTAAAAATCTCATAGGATATCATAAGAATAGGACAACATGCTCGTAACATGAATATAATATGATAACGTAAGGCCCAAGGTTTTAAAATCATTCGTAATCCTTTTAGTACCATAGTCACAAGAGAAGATTTATAATTCACCACTTGAGCAAAATCAACAAAAATATAATAATGCATAAACATGCGAAATAATGGGAGATTCTTATAATCGACATACCCCATATGAGTACACATGGAGCCCAACCTGTAAATCCCTAGTCGGAAGGGTGTTCATACCTTGCCAAGGGTAGAACCATGAAAGGAGTAATGTCATACATGAAAGGCCCATTTGGGCAAAGGGGATAGTCTAAAAGGAGGTCCCATCATGTCCTACGGTGGCACATAGTTACGAGATTCAGGAAAAAACCTGGACCCCGAGCCTACTCGGTGTTAAATACTACTCCCAAAACATATATAGTGCTCATAGTATAATATGCATAAAATACATGGGCTAGTTAAATCATGATAATCATAAGCATGCTTATAAATACGTGAACTAGCCACGAGAGTAAGGCACGTGAATCAGCCAAAATCATAATAGGAAAATCATGAGGTTCATGCATATTTGTAGATCCTGGACATGCTTTTTAACTCACAAATTAATAATGGGCATTTGAATAAATCCATATTATGACTCATAAATCATGATGGGTTTATGGGTATCAGCAATAGAGGTAAAGATCATAACTCAATTCATCATAGAACATGAATATTTAGGCCTAATTTATTGGAAATTGAAATAAATAAATTTATAATCGAATTAGTTGTAAAATTTGATCATAATTCATAAAATATGATGTAAATCGTGAGTAGTAATAACCCATGGATAGATCATTAGAATTCCCCAAAATCATTAGGAGAAATTGCACATGGGTGTGAACGAAAACACCCATTCGTAATCTTCCATTCATGTTTATGGATTATTCATACACTCCCTAAATGCCCAAGAAGTAATTGAAGAGAACCTTGAATAATTTGCCTTGATCACCTCTCTAGACTATCACTCTTGCGTGCATGGGTTTTGAATAGGTTAAAATGACTTAACCTATCTTAATACACTTTGAAAATAACTTAAAACAATGTAGTATAGGTCCTTTGAGCGTAGGAATGACGAAAATACTCTTAAAAACTTCACAGAAAATAACTGCTCGTCAGTCCCCACGAGAAACCTAACGAGTCATTGCCTCTTTGCATGAGTCGTCACTTTGGTCATTGGGTACAGTGCCAAATTTCCCTTGGAACTTGTAACGGGCCATCCCACGAGTCGTTACTAGTGACCATGACTCGTGATCACTATTCGTCCCTTCCACTGCCTCAACCCTAAATCATTATCTTCCTAATGACCATGGGCCACCCAACAAATCGTTGTGGCTGACCACGATTCATGGAACCGATCGGTTAGGAGCACTGCTCACTTTTTTCCCCTTTTTAAATCCCTTGGCCAGACTGACCTGACGAGTCGTGGGGCTGACTACGACTCGTGTTCATGCCCATGATTACTCCCTTAAAAAATTCCTTTAATTCAAGCCAAGCCCCTACAACGAGTAACCTCACGACTCGTGATCCTCCCCACGGGCCATAAAACAACTCGTTTTGTGACCTGGTGCAAAATTTTTAGTTTTCTCTGTTTCAACATCCTGGGTCTGATCTTTGGGCTTTTGGGGTATAACAAAGTATGGTACATTGCGTTATTTCTATTTATAATCCTTTGTTCATTATATTTAGCTTATGATAAATATCTCATGATTATGACTACTTTAAGATAATGATATTTAGCATGTTGTCCTTACTCTCATGTTCTATCTTGAATTATGTTAATGTTTCACACTATCATTTTACTAGAATAATTTACTTTCTCTATATACTTAGTATATTACAACTACTTAGAGCATACTTTATGATATTTCTTCTACGATATATGTTTGGGTGATCAATCTCAATTTGGCCATTAGCTTTTTCCTACTCAGATCAGCTAAGATTTACAATTTTCGTGAATCCTCGTCACCCTTGGATGTCTATCAATTTATATTATTATTCCTTGTTTTATTTTAAGACTCGGATTTAGCTAGGGGCTTGTCCCAACAGCTCATCAGTTAGTAGAGGCTTTCAGATATAGAGTTAGTATGTTCAGCTCTACAACTTAGTGTTGTGATATCGTCACTTTACTCAGGCCTTATGTTTATCAACTTTCTTTAATCCATGTTTATGTTTAAGTTTTGTTTGAATATGCTTTTAAGTCATTCTATGTATGAACCATGGGTTAGCTTGAAGGCATTTGTGGTTCCAGGTCCCGTGTCTTGATCCAAGGTCCCAATTCGGTCATGAAATTTAGGTTGTTAGTTGCTATATTATGGATATGTTTCGAATCCTTAGGCTAGGTTAGGAGCGGTTTTTGTAGTAGAATTAGGTAGGAGGTGTTTTCTTTAGGATTATTTGCCTATTTTTTCCTCTATTATAAGATTATGGGCCTAAGGTGGTGGCTTTGTAGTAGATGGACTCCAGGTTAGTATGATTGCGGTTGATCTTGGGCATAATTAAGTGCCCAAGTGCTACTTTATAACTTAGTTTAGTCATGTTTGTGTATTTATACACTTACATTCTCATGTGATTTTATGTAAATTTGGGTATGCACTAGCCAACATGATTAGTTCTTGTTTTGTAGGTGTAACATGACGATGAGGGACTAAATAATGATGGGTGAAGGGAAGAAGTTGAGTTGGAAGCAAATTGCAAAATATGGCACGAAAACATGCCATGGCAAGGCTGGCCACGCCAGGCAGCGTGCCACGCTATGCGTGTGCCGCGCCCAGCGTCATACCATGCCAAGGCCATGCACGTTAAGATGCAGCATTCTAGGAAACCCGTGCACCAGCATCGTGTCACGCTAGGCACTGCTGCGCTCCACAACCATATCACGCAAGCCATCGTGCAAGGGCAGCGCCGTGCCACGTTGGCCATCGCGCCATACCTCGGCCAAGCATCATTTTAATGTGATTTCCAATAAGCTACCGCGTTACTTCTGTGGCATGGAGGCAAATTGGTGCGTTCAGCTCTATGCCACGGAGCCATTCTATGACCGGCAAAAATTTGTAAATTCCCTAGTTACTATAGATTAAACCCTTAGCTTCTAAAATCATTTGTCACGAAATATTTTCGGTAAACCGTGGAGGAGCGAAGGGAGAAGCGAAGAACTCACCTAGGGTTTAGCAATTTTCCATTCTCTTTTACCTATTCTTGTAAGTACTCTACTTTAATGATGTTTTTAAGTTATTGTACGAACATGAGTGGCTCAAACCCTTCCTCTAGGGTTGAGGCAACGTGATATGATTGTAATCGCATGAATTCGTTTTGGTTTGAGTTGTTAATTGTTGTTTTGTCTTACATTCTTCATTATTTTTTTAATGCTTGATCACCATGAAAACATACATGTTAAGCTTAGGTAAAAGCTTGAAAGAGCAACCCTAGGAAAGAACATAGGAATGTAGGGAACAAGTTCTTATCTTACGATATGATTCGCAATTAGGATAGAAATTATTCCCAAATTGCCTTGCTTGGTTGAGAAACGGGATGACATCAAGACACCGGCTTAGAGTTATCACTCCACCACTCGTAGAGGTAGTTGTGAGGCTAAGTTAGGTTAAATGATTAGAGGTACGAAAGTCCCTAATCAATAGCACAAACCCCGTAAACCACATCCATGTAGGTGAATTGCCCACGAACTAGGATGTCACATCCTCGCTCAACGATGTAGTTGTGAGGCTAGTTTTTCGTGTTTAGAGGCTCGAAATACCATGAACATCACATATTCCAACTATGTGAGACAACAACTGATAATATCATACTTGAACCATTGCAAAGTGTGGCGTTGCATGATTATCCGGCCTTAGCTCTAGTTTCTTGTTATATTTTTTCCAGATTATTTTGTGACCACCCCAAAACTTAATTATAATTTACCGAAAACTTCTCTAATGAACACTTGTGAAGGTTATCTTATACTTGAACTTCATAATTTTCTAAATTGGTCCAGTTCCTGTGGGTTCGACATTCGGCTCTTAAAAAGGGCCACTGTATAACTTGTACGACCGCGTACGCTTGCGTGTGCGCTGGAGCGCGAACAAGTTTTTGGCGCCCTTGCCGGGGACTAGCGAAGTTTAGTAAATATTTTTGTTTTTGTGTGATTTTTAATTTCCTTAAGTGTCGAGAAACTTGGTCTTAGTCTGATATATTGCAGGTGAGAGGTTGTCCTTGCACAACTGGAAAGGAATAGAGAGCTAGTGGAACCGTTGCTTGAACCTGAACTTCAAATTTATTTACGTAGGAGGGAAGCTCTAGAGCGAAAGCTAAAGAGACTTCAGGAGAGGTTATAACAGCACCCACCAGAAGGATAAGCAAAGTTGTTACCTGAAATCATGGTAGCCCGACCAGTTCGCGAAGTGGCTATCCCACTAGCGACAAATGTGACTTCTAGTATCCGCAAACCGGAACCTTGAGGGAACTTTGAATTGAAACAGAATATGGTGCAGCTGTAACATTATAGTGGCTAGTTCACTGGGATGATTCATGAGGACCCACAACAGCACTTACAGAACTTTCTTGAGATAAGTGAAACGTTCGTCCGCACCAGAGTGTCAACAGATTATGTCCGACTTACCCTTTTCTCATTCTCATTGTTGGGAGAGTCAAAGAGGTGGTTGAAATCTGAGCCACCGAATTCCATAACTTCTTGGGATGATTTGGCAAAGAAGTTCCTTATCAGATTCTTTCCTTCAGGCAAGACTGCCAAACTCAGGAGTGAAATATTAAGCTTCAAGTAGAGGCCGGAGGAGAACTTGTAATTGGCTTGGGAGAGATTCAAGTCGTTATTGAGAGACTGTCCCCATCATCAACAGTCCAATGAAGTTCTAGCCAATACCTTTGTAGAAAGTCTAGACCCACACACAAAAATTTTACTAGACTCTGCATCGGGTGGGCAAGCTTTAGAGAAGACTTATGATGAGCTGTACACTTTGTTGAACAGGATTGCTCAGGGAAATCTAGAGTGGCACAGTGAGTCATCGAGAGGAGCAGGAAAGAGAACAGTAGGGATAATAGAGATAGATTGTGTAAATGCCTTGGTGGCACAGCTAGCATCATTTCAGCATCAGATGATGACTCAGTTCAATAAACTGAGTACGAACCAACAGCAAGGACAAGCAAATGTAGTTCCACAAGCTCCAAGTTGGTGTGAAATCTGCGGCAATAATGGGCACAATGCTGAATCATGCGGGGCAAAGCCTAAATCGGTCAATTTTGTTGGGAATTTTCAGAGGAACAATCAGAATTATGGGAACAATTACAACAAGAATTGGCAGAGCCACCCGCATTTTTGTTGGGGTGGAAATCAAAGGCAAAGGTACCAGCAACCTCAGCAATAGCAGTATCAGGAGAAGAACAGGCAGAATGATGGCCAATTTAGCAGCAACATTGAGTAGACGTTGCAGAAGATTATGGAGACACAGACCTAATTAGCAGAGAATCAGGCAAGGATGGCATCAGACTTGAAAAATCAGTAGTTGGCCACCCCCAATCTAGAGAAGCAGATTGGTCAAATTGCAGCTGCTCACCACACTAAACCCAGGGAGGATTAACCAATGACACAGAAACAAAACCTCGACAGGTCAATGCCATCAGTTTGAGGAGTGGAAAGCAATTGGCTGATGCAACACCGAAAGAGAGGAGAAATGAGGTGCAGTCGGACTTGGTTAGAAAGGGACCATCCATTGAAGAAGGAGAGAATTAGAGTGTTGTGCAACAAAATGCAAAATCATCATTGCACCCAGCACAAAGACTACCACCGCCATTTCCGCAAAGATTCAAAAAGAGCAAAGAGGAGGAATGCTTTAGAAAGTTCTTTGATATTTGTAAAGAACTTCACATAAATTTTCCTTTGCTTGATGTTTTACAGGGAATTCCCAAGTATGCTAAATACTTGAAAGATGTGGTGGCCAACAAAGTCAGATTGGTGGATGTTCAGATAGTAGCATTGACTGAGGAGTGCAGCTACAGGGTAATGAGCAAAATACCCAAAAAGCTCAAAGACCCAGGGAGTTTTACCCTCCCCATACAAATTGGTAAAGCTGAGGTGATAAGAGCTCTATGTGATTTAGGGGCAGCAGTTAATCTAATGCCCCTATCTTTGTTTAATACCTTGGGGTTGGGTCAACCGAATCTAACACGATTTATGTTGCAGCTGGCAGACAAGTCGCACGTGGAACCAGAGAGAATAATTGATGACCTTCTCATCAAAGTGAGTAAGTTCATTATACCTACTGATTTCATTATGTTGGATTTTGAAGTTGATGACAAGGTACCCCCTGATCTTCAGACAGCCATTTTTGTCCACAGGAGCAGCGATTATTAATGTAAGAGCAGGGACCCTGAAAATGAGGGTCGATGATGAAGAAGAACTCTTTCGGGTCTAACAGGAGATAAACCCACCCACACATTACAGATACCTTTGTAAGGTCAGTGTGTTAGCAGAGGCTAAGTATGGGGTGGCAGATTCCACAGGTCCACGGCCACAGGAGATGATTACTTTTCAGCCCGAAGCTGATGGAGGGCTTCTACTAGAAGAGAAATTGGAGGAAGAGAGGGACAGAGTGGAGGTTCTTCCCTCAAAAAATAAAAAGAGAAGAAAATGGTTCTTGAAAGGGAACATGGGTATGAGGATATCCTGAAAAGGATAGTCCACGTCGTGCTGCAACGTAAAATTAGGCGCTGCTTGGGAGGCAACGCAAGGGTACCACAGGTACAATGTTAATTTCTTTCAGTTGTGTTGATATTGTTTATGTTCATCTTGTTGTTGTTTTTGGTGGAGATTTAAGCACAGATGGAGGGAAAGTTTGAGTACCCTTTGAAGAGGAAGCTAGGAAGCATGAAAGAGGAAAAGTGTGGGGTCGAATACCCACTTGCTCAAAAATGAAGAAAAACATGTTGTTAGCTAGGCCTGGAGGCCTCAAGGAGTATTTCTCACCGTTTTTTTTGAATTTTAAATTGATGCTATGGGGAAATAACATAATTCAAGTGTGGGGTGAGGAAAATCGAAAATTTCAAAATTTTCAAAATTTTGTGCTGAATGAGTTTTGGGTGAATGTAGTGCATGATAGGCATTGGTTGAGGGAGAATCTTTGATTTGAGCCTGATTCACTTACCCGTTGGTTTTTCTTTTCGGTTCTTTTCCGATGGGGGGCACTTTGAATGGAAGAATAAAAATTTTCTTTGTCTGTACATAGTGTTTTTAATCATAGTTAGAGACTATTCCCAATGATGGATGTATGACGACCGTCTTGAGGGAAAATTAGTCAACAGGTTTGTTTTTGAACCCGTAATTAATTGATGGCTTGATATTCTTGTTATGTGCTATACATGATTGGGAGATGCAAGTATGGTTAGTGTTGAAGCCTGCAAGTTGTATGACTCTGTTCGAGACACCTAGGCTCGTGAATTGGACTCTATGTCTTTAAAGACTAATTTTGAATTCTTGTGATTAGCTGAGTTAAGAGTCTGTTGAATTTGTCCTGAATTGAGCATGTGCTGTGTGTGTAAGGTTTTTGAATAGTCCATGCTATTGTGTAGTGTCTAGAACTTTCTTGGTGTGTATACAAACCGAAATGAAGGATGTAGATTGTAGGAGATGATTTAGGCATTTCTTTGAATGAACCTAATTTTTATCCCTCGCTTTACCTACCTTGAATGCCTGGTCCTAGTTAGCCCCATTAAGCTTTGAGCCTATTCTTTGATAGATGCAACATAAGCTTAATCCTTTTCTTTCAATAGCCTTGAAGTTTCTCAAAAACTCCTAAGAGCTTAAGTGAAAAATCTAAAAGAGTCAAGGAGTGAGAATCGTTAAAAAGAAGGAAAAATAGCAGTTGGGGGATTTGAGGAAAGGATTAGAGGTGCACTTGTTTGAAAATGCTTGAGTATTAGTAAGGAGTAAGAGAACAAATGAATAAAAAAGTTGTTTAAGTATTCGTTACTAATTAGATAAGTGTTCTTAACGAAATGGGAAACAGAAGAAGAAATTTAAGATTGAAAAGAATGAGGGTGAAGCAAGAGAAGAGATGCCCGTAATGAATGCGTGATGTATTAAAAGAGCTTAGGGAAGATAGTCACTATTATTATCCATAAGAGTACTACCTGCCCTAAGCTTACATTACAACCCAATAAGTCCTACTTGATCTTACGTTCAACTATCCTTAAATTAGTGGAGTAAAACACTAAGGGCAAGCATATGGGTCAATACACGTGGCATGTGAATTCTTTGTGAGAGTGAGCTTAATTCTCATTTATATACCCATACACGGTATGATTTGAAAATGTGTAAGTAAAAATGGGTAACTCTTTTGTTGTGAGGGAAGATGTTTAATGAAGGATAAAATTCATGTTGGATTTCTTGATCGGTTGATTTGCATGAGGTTGTTGAGATTAAGAGTCAATTCTGGATGTTAGGAAGTCATAACATAGTTATATTTTATTTTAATGGTTAACTCGTGCATGCTCTATTTTTAACTTGCTATCAAAACAGTCGTTGTAGCCGTAGCTTGAATTGTCTTGCTCAATTAGCTATGTGTGAGTCTTCATGTGCGTCAGATGAAAAAGGGTTGTTCAAGGACGAACAAGGCTTTAAGTGTGGGGTAGTGATCTTGGGCATAATTAAGTGCCCAAGTGCTACTTTATAACTTAGTTTAGTCATGTTTGTGTATTTATACACTTACATTCTCATGTGATTTTATATAAATTTGGGTATGCACTAGCCAACATGATTAGTTATTGTTTTGTAGGTGTAAAATTCATATGAGGGACTAAATAATGATGGGTGAAGGGAAGAAGTGGAGTTGGAAGAAAATTGCAAAAGATGGCATGAAAGCATGCCATGGCAAGGCTGGCCGCGCCAGGCAGCATGCCACGCTATGCGTGTGCCGCGCCCAGCACCGTGCCACGCCAAGGCCATGCGCACGAAGATGCAGCATTCCAGGGCACCTGCGCGCCAGCGCCGTGCCACGCTAGGCACTGCTGCGCGCCACAGCCGTGTCACGCAGGCCATCGCGCAAGGGCGGCGTCGTGCCATGTTGGCCATCGCGCCATGCCTCGACCAAGCATCATTTTAATGTGATTTCTAGTAAGCTGCTGCGTTACTTCCGTGGCGCGGAGGCAAATTGGTGCATTCATCTCCGTGCCACAGAGCCATTCCATGACCGGCCAAAATTTGTAAATTCCCTAGTTACTATAAACTAAACCCTTAGCTTCTAAAATAATTTGTCACGAAATATTTTCGAAAAACCGTAGAGGAGCGAAGGGAGAAGTGAAGAACTCACCTAGGGTTTACCAATTTTACATTCTCTTTCACTTATTCTTGTAAGTACTCTACTTTAATGATGTTTTTAAGTTATTGTACGAACGTGAGTGGCTAAACCCCTTCCTCTAGGGTTGAGGCCATGTGATATGATTATAATCACATGAATTCATTTGGGTTTTAGTTGTTAATTGTTTTTTTGTCTTACATTCTTCATTATTGTTGTTTTTATGCTTGATCACCATGAAAACATACATGTTAAGCTTAGGTAAAAGCTTGAAAGAGCACCCCTAGGAAAGAACATTGGAATGTAGGGAGCAAGTTCTTATCTTACGATATGATTCACAATTAGGATAGAAATTATACCTAAATTGCCTTGGTTGGTTGAGAAAACGGATGACAGCAACACACCGGCTTAGAATTAGCACTCCACCACTCGTATAAGTAGTTGTGAAGCTAAGTTAGGTTAAATGATTAGAGGTACGAAAGTCCCTAATCAAGAGCACAAACCCCATAAACCACTTCCATGTAGGTGAGTTGCCCATGAACTAGGATGTCACATCCCCGCTCAACGATGTAGTTGTGAGGCTAGTTTGTTATGTTTAGACGCTCGAGTGACCATGAACATCGCATATTCTAACTATGTGAGACAACAATTGATAATATCATACTTGAACCATTGCAAAGTGTGGCGTTGCATGATTATCCGACCTTAGCTCTAGTTGCTTCTTATATTGTTTTCAGATTATTTTGTGACCACCCCGAAACTTAATTATAATTTACCGAAAACTTCTCTAATCAACACTTGTGGAGGTTATCTTACACTTGAACTTCATAATTTGCTAAATTGGTCCAGTCCCTGTGGGTTCGACATCCGGCTCTTAAAAAGGGCCACTGTATTACTTGTACGA
>JACEIK010001904.1:135425-150508 GCA_018107945.1 Datura stramonium
AGGGAAAACAAGGAGAAACCTCAAGCACAACTCAACCATATACAAGGGAAGTTAAGAAAGTTGGTTTCCAAGTGTGCTAGGTGTATTGTGGAGCTCGTTTTGGTAGGTGTTTTAGGAGAAGTTGTTTCTGATTATACTGCTTATATATCCACTTTGAAGTAGGTATTAAATCCAAGAGTAAAGGTAAGGATTTCACCCTCTTTAAACCCCTTAAATTGCGAGTCAAAGGGCTGGAATTTGGCAGGTAAGTGAGCTGTCGTTGGGCTGTTTTTGAGTTGTGTTTTTGCTCTTTTTTGTGGATTTTTGGCAGTATATTTGGCTGTAAATAAACTTAATTTTTAGGGGAAGGACTACAGCAGTACTTAGATAATTATTCCTCTTATTCCTCCCCTCAAAAGCTAATGGAAACAAGTAGAGAAGAGGGCCAAATGTTGTTGATGTTCTCGTCTGTTGTTGTTGCTATTGTGACTGCCTTTGTTAAGTTAATTTGGGCTTCATTTTGTGCTAAAAATTCAGCTTATTATTTTCCTATAAATTCAATGGATTACGGAGGTAGAAGGCTTGTCATTGAGATAAGAAATCGACTATAGAAAAGTTCATCGGAAAAAGGTATATTAAGGCATCCTATCCTCATTGTTCAAGCCTTAATATATATTGTTGAAAGGGAAAATATTCCTATGTCTTCACACTCATATTGAAGCAAGTATAATTCTTTCCTAATGGCAAAAAGTTCATGACACTAAGTTTGAATCGTTCAAACATTTAGAACAAGTAAATGTGAGATGAAATACGTGATACTTCCAATTGTGTCGTAGTTATAAATAGAGTCTAAAGTCCCCTTATCATGGGCACCGTTAGCTGTTCCTCTACTGTATTTTATATATATGTGTTGTTAAATGTGTTTAATGGTCTGGTTTCTAAGTGAAATTGGTGAAAGAGCCAAGATGACGATGCGTAAACGATTTTAAGCTATGTAAAGATGTCGCAAGCTAGTAAGGGTAAATAAGCTTGTCGAAGTGGAAATTCCTTATCATTGTTGTCCTTTATCTTATATGTATATTATGAACTATGTGATTCTAAGAGTAGATTCCATGATTCCTCTCCCTTAAGCTAAATGTCAGGTTTTTGAGTTTCCCAATCCAAAATGTGCCTAACTGTTGTCTGTGGAGCTTGTTGAATTCCTTATGTCGCCCGAACCTTCTTATATCTTTGAAAGCCACTGAGTATATGCATCTAAGTATTATTTGAAATTTTTATGTGATATATATGCTTATTTGCAGCTATGAATTATGAAAGAGGCATATTCAGGTYGCAGTCTTGGAATTTGTCATTTTTGTTTTATGTCATACTTTACATGTGTTAAAGGGACATGATATGAACCCAGTCGGCTCTAGATATGATACTATGACTTTACCACTTACCTGCTACATTCGGTGGGCAGTTGTACTTTGGCATATTTGATATATGAGACTTATGATCTTACCACAAATGTGGTTATGTTAGCTGGGCAGTTATCCTTCAGATTTGAGACTATGACCTTACCGCTAACGTGGTTATTTTAGATGGGAATATATCCCTTCAAATATGATACCTCCGAGATGGCCATCGTGGTAGGGCAGTATTGATTGACTAGACCAGGTCATTATTTTATTAGGGGCCATATAGCTTATGGATAATGCAATGAGACTTGTATATGTTCTTACTTGATTGTAGTCACATGATGTATCATATTTTGTTCAGATATCAGCTTCGAGGATCGTAGGTTGTGTCTATTTCATAATTTGGTTTTCAATATCTTGAATGTATCTGTGTTTACTGTTTCATCCTTATATACTAGTAGATTTCTTTCATACTGAAATCCCTTCACTTGGGGACCCCCCTCGAGCAATCGTGCTGTAGTTACAAGTAGACGCTCGGATCGACAGTCACAATAGGAACCTGATTTCAATAGAGTAGCAATATGCTCCTTTCTTATAGGATCTATGTTTCATTTTTTACTATTTGATTTGTGTACAGTTGGGTAGGCCGGGGCCCTATCCCGTGCATTTGAATTACCTACTCTTTATTGGCTTATGTGGACTAGTTGTATAGCTATTTGGGTTGTGTGGCCTTGTTGGTCTTTTGTTTTGTAGTTTAGCTTATTGTAGTCTTGTTGGATTTTTAGTTCTTTAATTGTTGTTGCAGAGACCTCATGGTTCCAATATCTATTTTGGTTGGCTTCAGCAAGTGGCCTTGTTGGTCTTAGCATTACCGGTATTGACTCTATATAGCCAGTCTTTTGATAACCTTAGGGTCGAGTGTCAGTTGTGCCCTTATAAGTTTTGGTGTGTGACATCTAAATAATCATTTTTAGATGATTTTAAATCCAAAAAATATGAAGAAGCAAAGCTGCATATGATTCGTGATCAGGTCTTGCAAGGGGAGGCCAAAGAGGCGGTAGTAAATGATGAAGGGGTCTTGAGGATAGTGGGTGTATCTGTTCCCTAGGTTACTGATCTAATCAAGGCCATACTATCAGAGGCTCACAGTTTGAGGTACTATATACAACCCGAAGCTTCCAAGATGTATCATTACCTGAGGCAACACTATTGGTGGAGAAAAATAAAGAGAGATATTGTGAAGCATGTTGCCTAATGCCTAAATTTCCAACAAGAAAAGTGTGAACATTAGAAGCCAGAGGAAGTGCTCAAGAGGATGCCCATCCTAGAATGAAAGTGGGAGAGGATAGCAATGGACTACATGACCTTGGGAAAGTTTGATCAATCTGGATCATTATCGATAGACTTACTAAGTCTACCCACTTCTTGCCAGTTCAGATGACTTACAATACAGAATGTTTGGGCAAATGTTAAGAAAGTGGTTTAGTTACATGGGGTGCCAGTGTTGTTTATCTCATATAGAGGTACGCAATTTATTTCTAACTTTTAGAGAACCTTATAGGCTTAATTAGGTACTTGGATGGACTTGAGCATAGCATTTCACCCATAGATGCATGGACAAAAGGAGAGGATGATCCAGTTGTTGGAGGATATGTTCCGAGCTTTGTGATAGACTTTCGGGGTCATTGGGATAAGTTCCTACCCCATGGAAGAATTTTCATACAACAACAACTATCACTCGAGCATTGAAATGGTGCAATTTGAGGCCTTTTATGAAGGAAATATAGATTCCCTATCTGCTAGTCTGATGCATTCGAGGTATGGCTATGGGGTACTGAATTGTTCAAGGAATCCTTGGAAATGGTCAAGGTAATTCAAGAAAAGCTCTTTGCAGCTCAAAGTAGACAAAAATAGTATGTTGACTGAAAGGTTAGAGACATGGAGTTTATGGAGGAAGTTAGGAAAATAGGGAACGCTCAGCTCGAGATAAATTGGGCCATTTGAGGTTCTTCTACGTATGGGGGAGGTAGCCTATGAATTAGCTTTGCCACCAGGTTTATCTGGGGTTAATCCTATATTTTATGTTTCCATGCTAAAGAAATATTATGGGATTGAATTTACATTATCCGATAGGATTCAGTGCGACTTGAAGAGAATTTGTCTGATGAAGAGGAGCCAGTGGTTATATTAGACAGAGAGATCTGCAAGTTGAGATTGAAGGAGAAAACGACTGTAAAGGTCTAGTGGAAGAATCATCCTATGGATGAAGACACTTAGTAGACTGAAGCAGAGTTGCGAGACAAATACCCCAAACTTTTTGTTGAGTTAGGTACATCGCCTTCTTTTGTTCCCTTTCTAATTATTCGGGGATGAATGATGTTTTAATTGGTATCTGATATAGGTCAATCGATCATTATAGGGTAACTAAGGCCTCAACACCCTATTTTTCCTAAGTGCATGATGGAAAGTGCTGGAAAGTTAGATTTAAGACTTATGTTTTGGGGGATAGGATATGTGCAGGATTTTCTAACCTACTAGTTAGGGGGGATGGCTGTAGCGGTGATAAATCCGTTGTAGTGAGATCGTCATGATGAT
This sequence comes from Datura stramonium, assembly GCA_018107945.1. Taxonomy (NCBI): domain Eukaryota; kingdom Viridiplantae; phylum Streptophyta; class Magnoliopsida; order Solanales; family Solanaceae; genus Datura; species Datura stramonium. Next base: position 139,400 of record JACEIK010001904.1, read on the forward strand.
CGAAGGTCCACCAAAGAAATAGGGAGAATAACCATCGATTTTGCCTTGGCGACGCTCTAGTCGCCATAGCGGGTCTGTTGTAGTAGAAATTTGACAGTTGTAGTGGACGATGGAAGGTAATGCGACTATTTAAGTCAAGATTTTGGGGCTTTCACCCCATTATTCTAAGGTATGAACCTGGAGAGCAAAGAGGAGATTTTCTAAGGCAAGGCAGTTTCTCTTCCCAAGGTAAGAATTCTACCTATCTCTTTCCGCTATTGGATTCCCTAGCACCCTAGAATCTAAGGGTAGTCTCTAATGGTGAATTCCTAGATAAGAAACCTAGGTTGTGAAAACTAGTACTAGGGTTATGGGAATGATTGGTGTGGATTCTTAGGCCTAAAAGTAGGTAATAGACACTTTCTAAGGAAACATGAATATATATATTCAATTATGGGGTAGTTTGAGATTCAATACTGGTAAAATTGAGACCTTTAGCATATTTAATTGCTTGAAGAAGGGTTTAAGGAGTAGAAATCTCCATGAAATATGTGATAACAACCTATGCGGCGAAAAACCATTATAAAGTGACCATTGCAATGTGGAATTTGACCGTAGTATTAAGTAGAATAAGGTAGAATATAATTCCTAGGCCCTGAATAAGGAGTTAGATGATTGGATATTGTTATTAGATTTTGTTTAGACTTTGAACGTTTGGGCGCTCCAAGAAAAGGCAAAGCTCCTGCGGAGTAGCTATATTCTCCATTTCTAACAATCGAGGTAGGTGTAACACCCCAAAAGTACCTAAGATCAAATCCGAGAATCGAAACAAAGAAAATAGAAAAACTTGCACCAGGTAATAGAACGAGTCATGGTGTGACTCATCAAGTGACCCGATGAGTCGTGGTGTGACCCATTAAGTTTGCAAGATGGTGGAACTATGGAGTTTTAGAGAGTCTTGGTGACTGGTTAAGTGACCAATTAAGTGACTCGTTGAATAGTTAAGTGAGGTGTAAAGAGAAGATCAGAAAATCTAAAAAGGAGTTGCCAGTGGCAATGGGTAGGGGGACAAAGTAATACCTAGGGAACCCAATGATCAGATTCGGGAGTCAAAATGGAGAAAATGTAAAACTGGTGTTGCCAGCACAGAACGAGTCGTTGGATGACTCCTGAGGACAGCCCACGAGTTGTGAGGTGACTCGTGGGGAGGCCAGCAAAGTGTCGGGAAGTTTGAAGAAAAGTGGTCCCCACGGGCATTGGAATGAGTCATGGTCAGACAAAAAGAGTCGTTAGGTAAGTCGTGGGGTAAGGGAGAAGGAAAATGGAAGAAGGCAAGATAGTGCACTTAACAGAAGCTGACCACAACTCGCTGGGTGTGGTAACGAGTCGTGGTGTGAGTCGTGGGGTTCTATAAGTGTGAAGTGATGTAATTGAGGCAGTGCACTTCATGATTGGTGACCACAGTCATGGTCACCCCAAATGATTCGTTATATCAGTTGTTGTGAGCCTAGGACGTCAGCCTAGATAGTGTACTCGACGAGCAACATGACGGGTCATTTTCCCTAGTGACGAGTCATCAGGTCGTCCGCTAGGACCACCTGATAGTTATTTTCTGCGATTTCAGTAAGGGATTTTCCATAATATCTAACCTCCTAATGTCTATACTACATTGCTTAAGGCTTGTTTTTGTGGGTTTTAAGAGGGAAAACCTATTCTAAGTCATTCATTACATGCATATAAGCTTGAGAGTTTGAAGAGGTAATTCAAGGCTAGTATTCAAGGTTTCCATCCAATTTCCTCTTGGTACTCAATGATTTGGTGGAATCAATCCCTTCCAGGTATGTAGGGCTATGAGTGGGTGTTTTCCTTCCACACCCAGTCCCAATCTCTATCTAAGCATGAGAAATTCCAATGATCAAGTTATGGGATTTTACCCAATTGCATAATTCTTCAATATCTATACATGGGTACGATTAGATTATGTTTCTATTAAAGAATTGTGAAGCTTGGGCAGATTTTAAATTGTTTTCAATCAAAATTGTGTTTTCTAATTTACGAAATTAAATGGCCATGGATGAGATGTTCATGAAAGAAGAGGATGATGATGAATGTATGATGATGATGAGATTTGATGATTAAAAGCATGTTTCTAAAGCTACCCATGATTATGATATGGTTTCAAAATGAATTGAGTAGATCCAAGCTACCCGCCGGATTTCTTGGGGTCCAAGGTAGATGAGGACTCACATGAGTTTGTTGATGAAATTCTCAAGATCACCCAAGTCATTGGGGTGAGTAGTGTTGAGTGCATAGAGTTGGCCTCCTACAAGTTGAATGGGGTTGCACATATCTGGTTTCGCCAGTGGAAGGATAGCAGGGTCGCAGGAGAAGGTCCAATCATGTGGGAGGAGTTTCAGGTTGTATTCCTAGATCGGTTCTTCCCTCGGGAGGTGAGGGAGCTGAAGGCAGCTATGTTTGTAAACTTAAAGTAGGGAAGAATGACAGTGCAAGAGAATTCCCTTGAGTTCACTCATCTATCTAAATATTCCACGGAGTTAGTGGATGACCAGAGGATGCGGGTGAGCCGATTTGTGCATGGTATAGCAGGGTGTTTTGACAAGGAGTGCCAGATTGTTATGCTTCACTAGGATATGGATTTCCCTCGCATAGTGTTTTACGCCCAGCAAATGGAGGTATCACATTTGAGAGAGAGGGATGCCAAGAGGGCCAAGACCGAGGACCACAAATTCTCTCAGTAAAGGTCCGGTGGTGGGCATGGACAACAGACTCACCAAAGATTATCAGCCCTGGTATCTTCGGCATTGAGCATACCATCTAGTCCTAGACATGATCAGAGAGGGCGAGCATTAGGCTCGAGGATTCAGAGCAGCAGACATGAATATTTTAGCATCCCTGTGTGTCGCAGATGTGGTTGGGGGCAAACAGGCCAGTGCTTGGACGGTTCAGGTGCTTTTTTCTGGTGTGGGCAACCGGGACACATGCTTCGAGATTGTCCAGCTGTGAGGGCAGGATTATTTTGGGGGCCGAGGCTCAGCTTCAGTTCAGTAGCCCCTCGCGCATGCTCAGCACATAAGGGGGCATCTACTAGCACAGCTGACAGTCAACGCCAGAACAGATTCTGTGCTTTAGCTTCCTGTCAGGAGCAGGAGGTCTCCCCGGATGTGGTCACTGGTATGTTGCGAGTTTTCCCTATTGATGTATATGCTTTGCTAGATCCGGGGGCTACCTTGTCTTTTTTGACACCATAGATGGCCAATATCTTCGGAGTCAGTCCCGAGATCTTTTCAGAACCTTTCTCAGTTTCTAATCCATTAGGTGACTCAGTTATACCTAGACAGGTATATAGAGGTTGCCTAGTCTCAGTCCTTCATAAGGTCACCTCAACAGACTTGATAGAGTTATCCATTACCGATTTTGATGTTATTCTTGGCATGGATTGGTTATTTTCATGCTATGCTTTAGTTAATTGTAGAACCCGGGCCGTAGAGTTCAGATTTCCGGGTGAGCCAGTCTTAGAATGGAAGGGTAATTCAATTGTGCCTGTAGGTCAATTCATTTCCTACCTTAAGGCCAAGAAGATAATTTCTAAGGGTTGCATGTACCATCTAGTTAGGGTTAAAGGATATTGAGTCCGAAACCCCGACTATCTAGTTAGTTCCTATAGTACGTGAGTATCCGGAGGTTTTTCCTAATTATTTGCCAGGTGTTCCTCCCGATCGGGAGATTGATATCGGTATAGATATTCTTCCCGACACGCATCCTATATCTATTCCACCGTACATAATGGCTCCAGCAGAGCTAAAAGAGTTGAAGGATCAGTTGAAGGACCTGTTAGATAAGGACTTTATTAGGCCGAGTAAGTCTTCATGTGGTGCACCAGTGTTATTTGTCGGGAAGAAGGATGGTTCGCTTCAGATGTGCATTGACTATCGATAGTTAAACAAGGTCACCATTAAGAAAATGTATCATTTACCCAGGATCGATGATTTGTTTGACCAGCTTCAGGGTGCCAAGTGTTTCTCCAAGATTGATCTCAGATCTGGGTATCACCATCTCATGGTTCGGGAGAGTAATATCCTGAAAACTGCTTTCAAGACTCATTATGGTCACTATGAATTTTTTGTTATGTCTTTTGGACTAACCAATGCCCCTGAAACTTTTATGGATCTAATGAACAGGGTGTTCAAGGCATATTTCGACATGTTCGTGATTATATTCATTGATGACATCCTTATATACTCTTGGAGGGAGGAGAAGCATGCCGCTTACTTGAGAGTAGTGCTTCAGACCCTCAAGGATCATTAGTTGTATGCAAAGTTCAGCAAATGTGAATTTTGGTTGGACTCTGTGGGATTTTTGGGCCATGTGCTATTGAGTAAAGGCATAAAGGTGGATTCTCAGAAAATTGAGGTGGTGAAAAATTGGCGTAGACCGGTGAATCCTTTGGACATTCGGAGTTTCTTGGGTTTAGATGGCTATTATCGGAGGTTTATTTAGGGTTTCTCCTCCATCGCAACACCTTTGACCAAGTTGACTCAGAAGAAGGTAAAGTTCCAACTTCCAAGAGTTGAAGACTCGACTCACTTCAGCACCAGTGTTGACCCTACCCGAGGGTATCGATGGTTTTGTGGTGTATTCTGATTCTTCAAGAATCGGACTTGGGTGTGTGTTGATGCAGCATGGGAAAGTGATAGCATATGCGTCAAGACAGTTGAAAGTCCATGAGAAGAACTACCCCACCCATGACCTTGAGTTGGCCGTGGTGGTATTCGCATTGAAGATATGGCGGCATTACTTGTATGGGGTTCACATGGATGTATTCAGGGATCACAAGAGCGTGCAATATGTGTTCATGCAAAAAGATCTCAATCTTTGGCAAAGGAGGTGGTTGAAGATACTTAAGGACTATAAAATGAGTGTCCTTTACCAACTGGGTAAGGCTAATGTGGTAGCGAACTCACTTAGTAGGCCCTCTATGGAGAGTGTGTCCCACATGGATGAGGGAAAGAAGGAGTTGTTGAAAGATGTCCATCGACTTGGAAGGTTGGGAGTTAGATTGGTCGACTCGACTGATGGTGGCATTGTTGTGCAAAATGAATCAGAATCGTCCTTGGTTAATGATGTGAAAGCTAGGCAAGATGAGGATCCGATTTTGGTAAAGCTGAAAGAAGCCGTTCGAAGCAGAAAGTGGAGGTCTTCTCCCAAGGGGGAGATGGAATGATGTGGTACTAGGGTCATCTATGTGTTCTAGATGTTGATAATTTGAGAGGCCGGATACTGCATGAGGCACAAGGATCCATGTATTCTATCCATCGGGGTGCCACCAAGATGTATCATGATTTGAGGGAAATATATAAGTGGAATGGCATGAAGAAGGATAGTGCAGAATTAGTAGCCAAGTGCCTGAACTGTCAGCAAGTGAAAGTCGAGCATCAAAGGTCGGGAAGCGTACTTCATGATATGAGCATTCCCACTTGGAAGGGGGAAGAGATTAATATATATTTCATTATAGGCCTACCTCGTACTCGCCGACACTATGATTCCATTTGGGTGGTGGTAGACAGGTTAACCAAGGTTGCACACTTTCTACTGGTCAAAACCACATATTCAGCGGATGATTATGCCAAACTGTATATCCAGGAGATGGTACAATTACATGGAGTGCCCTTGTCCATTATCTCAGACCGAGGTACGCAGTTTACCTCTGAGTTTTGGTGGTCTTTTCAAAAAATACTTGCGACTCAAGTTAAACTCAGAACAACATTTCATCCGCAAAAGGATGGCCAAGGGGAACGAACAATCCAGACTCTCGAGGACATGCTGAGAGCATGTGTGATGGAATTCAAAGGTATTTGGGATGATCACTTGACCCTGATCGAGTTTTCTTACCATAACATCTATCACTCTAGTATCCTAATGGCACCGTTCGAGTCTCTCTATGGGTGGAGGTGTAGATCGCCCATCGAGTGGTTTGAGGTTGGTGAGGAAGCTATGATGGGGCCAGATTCAGTTCATGTGGCTATGGTCAAGGTTCAGTTGATAAGGGACAAGTTGAAAATCGCTCAAAGTCGTCATAAGTCATATGCTGATGTGAGGAGGAGAGAGTTGGAGATTGAGGTGGACGATTGGGTATTTCTGAAAGTATCTCCCATGAAGGGAGTCATGCAGTTTGGAATGAAAGGAAAACTCAGTCCCCACTATGTTTGTCCCTATCGGGTTATGAGAAGGGTTGGTAAGGTAGCGTATGAGTTGGACTTGCCATCAGAGTTATCTTCAGTTCATCCCGTCTTTCACGTATAGCTCTTGAAAAAATGCTTGAGTGATCGAGCTTTAGTTTTCCTGGTGGAAAGAGTTGGTGTGAGAGATAGCCTCAATTATGAGGAACTTCAAGTTGAAATCTTGGATTGTCGGGTTCAAAGGCTGAGGAACAAAGAAGTAGCTTCAGTAAAGGTGTTATGGAGAAATCAGCATGTCGAGGGAGCTACATGGGAAGCCGAAGTGGATATGATGGCTAAATACCCTCACTTGTCCCCTACCGGCTCAGTTTTAGATTGAGGTATCATTTTTTTCCCTAATTCTCTAATCAGTTTTCATGTTCAGTTCATGTGCGCAAGTTTGATCTATGTTATGATAGATGTATGTGATGTCTGAATTCAATTCAACTATGTAGTTCTTTTCAAAGGTAGTCATTCTGTCAGTTTTTTATTTGAATAATCAGTGTTTGCATATAATGATTGCTTGTTTCTACATTTTCTGTGTGTTTCTAACATTCAAGGATGAATGTTCCCAAGGGGGAGATATTGTAATACCTGGGGAACCCAAGGATCAGACTCGGGAGTCAAAACATGGAAAAATGTAAAATTGGTGTTGCAAGCACAGAACAAGTCATTGGACGACTAATGAGGACAACACACGAGTCGTCAGGTGACTCATGGGGAGGCCAGGAAAGAGTTGGAATGTTTGGAGAAAAAGGGGTCCACAAAGGCGTGGGAAGGACTCGTGGTCAGACACCACGAGTCGTTTGGTCAGTCGTGGGATAAGGGAGAAGGAAAATAGAAGAAGGTAAGACAATGCACTTAATGGAAGTTGACCACGACTCATTAGGTGTGGTAATTAGTCGTGGTGTGAGTCGTGGGGTGATATATGTGTGAAGTGATGTAATTGAGGCAATGCACTTGATGATTCGTGACCACGAGTCGTGGTCACCCCTAACGAGTCATTATGTCAGTCATTGCGAGCCCAGGACGTCAGACTAGACAGTGTACTCGACAAGCAACTTGATGGGTCGTTAGCCCCAGTGACGAGTTGTGAGGTCGTCCTTTAGGACCACCTGACAATTGTTTTCTGCAATTTCAGTAAGGGATTTTCTGTAATTTCTAAGCTCCTAATGCCAATACTACGTCGTTTAAGGCTCGTTTTAGTGGGATTTAAGAGGGGAAAACCTATTCTAAGTCATGCATTACATGCATGGAAGCTTGAGAGGTTGAAGAGGTGATTCAAGGCTAGTATTCAAGGTTTCCATCCAATTTCCTCTTGGGTAATCAATGATTTTGTGGAATCAATCCCTTCCAGGTATGTAGGGATATGAGTGGGTGTTTTCCTTCCACACCCATGCCCAATCTCTATCTAAGCATGAGAAATTCCAATGATCAAGTTATTGGGTTTTTACCCAATTGCATAATTCTTCAATTTTTATACATGGGTACGATTAGATTATGTTTCTACTGATGAATTGTGAAGCTTGGGCAGATTTTAAATTGCTTTAAATCAAAATTGTGTTTTCTAATTTATGAAATTAAATGCCCATGGATGAGAACTTCATGAAAGAAGAGGATGATGATGAATGTATGATGATGATGAGATTTGATGATGAAAAGCATGTTTCTAACTCTACCCATGATTATGATATGGTTTCAAACTAAATTGAGTAGATCCAAGCATGATTAGGTTTGGTTCAAAGCCCTTATATCGAGTGTGATGATGTAGTATCTCTAAAGTAATCTTACCACATGGTTTTGGAGTAAATGCTCCCACTTATCTTTGAGCTTGTGGTATGTTTCGAAATAAAGCTTCTCATATGCATGAATTCATGATTGAGATATATGTTATTATTGAGCTTCGTTTTCATACGATGTCGGTTCTATGCATGATTTCATTATTGAGCTTTGTCAAATGACAATGTTGAGCTTCATTTCATACCTTGTTGAGCTTTGTTGTATATGATGTAGAGCATTGCATGTTTTGGGAGAAGAGTCTAGCACCGATCAAGCTAAGGGTCGATCACCTTATGCCCCAGAACTACGCTCCAACGTAGGTTGATACTATTATATTATTGGGACCTCCCTTTTGAGCTATCCCCGGCCCTAATGGCCCATGAGCTTTATATCGATATCATGGTTGCATCCTTATCCCTAGCAAGGTTTTGGATGGCTCTGCCCACTTGAGTGTGATAGTCGGGACCACGTAAGCTGTATCATGGTAAGTCGGTTAAGTGACGAGTCTCCCATTGTTTATATGATTAAGATTCTCATATTCATAACTTATGGTTATTATTTTATACATGCATGATCTAATGCAAGGTTTGACTCAAAGTTCAACTTTTCTATAAATGTCATATTTCAGCTTTGAGTCATTTGAGTCAGTTATGATGTTCTGATGCTATAGATTGACATGTTATGAATAGATTATGATTTCAGAAAGAATGCATGCAGTCCCTCCTCTTAGATTTGAAAGCCTATGATATGTTATGAAATGTTTTAAATGATTTACTTTACTTAAGCAATTTTACTTACCTTGCATACTAGGTACATTCCACGTACTGACAACATATCTTCTATGATGTATCGTTTCATGATATATGACCCAGCTCCCAAGCTCAGCCCCATTTGTAATTAGTTGTCAGAGTTAGCATCTATTTGGTTGGTGAGTCCTCATCCTTCGAGGGCTAGACTTTCAGTTTCCTTATGTATTTTCAGCTTCAGTATTGTTGAGTTAGTTGTGGTCTTGTCCCATCAACTCATCCAGATTAGAGGCATTTTAGACTTATGTATGAGTTTAGCTTTTGATGCTTATTTTGATGTTATGTTGAGTTAGATCTCTGATGAGTTTATATCATTGATTCTTCAGTATATATATATAGAGAGTTAGATGTATGCTTATGCCTTGGATCAACTTGGGGTCTCTCGGGGTCCCTTGTCCTCTGTCTACGATCCGGGCCTCCGTTCGGGTCGTGGCAATGACCCATCAAGTCTCCAAACTAGTTGTCCAGTCCCTCGTTGGGCCTAGTAGTGGGTATTTTCTTATTTGGTCATTAAGGGTATTTTTGTAATTTTTAAGTTCCTAACTCCTAAACTAAGTCCTTTTTAGAATAAGAAGAAAAGTTTTAGAGGGTTTTATTCATCATGATCCCTCATTCTACTCCTAACTATTATACCCCCAGAAGCCCAAAGATAAGACCCGGGAGTTAAAATGGAGAAAACTAAAAATCTTGCACCAGGTCATAAAACGAGTCGTTCCATGACCCGTGGGGTAGACCACTTGTCGTGAGGAGACTCGTGGTGAGGTTCAGGGTGTGAGTTGAAGTTTGGGTTTTGGAAGTCCCCACGGACCTGACCACGAGTCGTGGTCAGTAACCACGAGTCGTGGTCAGTAACCACGAGTCGTTGAGTTAGTCATAGGCAAGGATTAAAGGAAAGTGAAGGAAATCAAGTAGTGTACCCTACGGAAGGTCCCCACAAGTTGTTGTCAATCACCACGATTCGTGGGATGAGTCGTGGTTAGCATGTTGGAAATGATTTGAAATCTTAGACATTGAAGGTGACAAGTAGTGACCATGAGTCATGGTCACCAGTAATGACTCATGAGGTCCCCTGTGATGATCCCCAGATGAACTCTTAGACAGTGCACTCGAGGACTGATGACAAGACTCGTTCCCTTGGACGACGACTCATCCAATCCCTCGATGGGACTAGCAGTCAGTTATTTTCTATGAATTTAGTAATGGCTTTTCCATAATTCCTATGATCCTAAGGCCTAAACTGCGTCGTTTTAAGCTATAAATGATTAGTTTTAAAAGGGGTAAGTTCATTTTATCCAATTCTTACTCATGCATGCAAAGTTAGAAAGTTAGAGAGGTGATCAAGCTCATTCTCCTTCAAGTATTCTTCAATTCTTCATTCGGCAATAAAGGAGTGATAAAATCAGTTCTTCCCCAGGCATGTATGGTTATGAATGGGTAAATCCGTTCACACTCATGCCCAATCTCTCTCTAAATCATGAAAATTCATATGTTTATTCTATAGGATTTTAGCCCAAGGCATGAAAATCCTAAATTCCTACATGGGTATGATTTAAAGATGATTCTATCATTGAATTATTATTCGCTGGCAAGTTTTAAGTTGTTTCAATTCAAATCATGTTTCAAGCTTTATAAATTAAAATGCCCAATTATGAGAAGTTCATGAAAGTTGAGATTTATGATGAATGTTCTAGTATGATGAGATATTTATGATGAAAAGCATGTTTTCATATTACCCATGTATATGATCATGTTTTCAAGTGAATTATGTATTTTCAAGCATGTTAAAGTATCGAGAAACGCCCATATATTCAAGTATGATTATGATTTTATGAATTTAGCTTACCACATGGATTTGGAGCGAAGGCTCCCACTTATGTTAAGCTTGTGGTATGGTTTGAGCCAAGTCTCCTCATGTATGATTCAGATTTATGTATTCATGATCATTCAACTTCGTCAATATACAATGGTCAGCTTCACTTAAAAATGATGGAGAGCATATGCATGTGTTTGGGAGTAGTGTCTAGCGCCGAGTAGGCCATGGGTAAATCAACCCTATGCCTCAGAATTATGCGCCAACGTAGGTATGATCATATTATATTGGGACCTCCTATGTGAGCTATCCCATGCCCTGATTAGGCCATGAGCTTGATATCAATATCATGGTATCGTCTGTAGCCTTGGCAAGGCTTTAGACAGTTCTACCCACTTGAGTGTGATAGTTGGGACCACATAAGCTCTATTGTTGTATGTCTGTTATATGAAGAATCACCCATTGTTCCTCATGATTTCAGTTATGCATGTTTATTACT
>JACEIK010001904.1:150536-213416 GCA_018107945.1 Datura stramonium
ATATATATAGATATGTTCTAAAGCAGGTTTGACCCAATGCTCAGTTTTACTTATGATTATCAGATTTCAGCTTGAGTCAATCGATTTAATTATGATGTTATGTGATGTTGAGATCATGATTTCATAAAAGTTCATGCAAGCCCTACTCTCAAATTCTTATCTTTTTCATGTTTTATATTTTGTATGTCTTAAATTATTTTACTTATTTAAGTGGTTTTACTTACCTTGCATACTCGGTACATTCCACGTACTAACCGCATACTTTATGCTATATCATTTTATGATACAGGCCCTAGTACTGAGACTCAGCCTCATCCTTAGCCAACCTTTTAGAGTTAGCATCCCACATCTGTTGGTGAGACCTCATCTGCCGAGGACCATGTTTAATCAGTTTTGTTTATGTATTCAGTATCATACTTAGAGAGTTAGTTAGGGTCTTGTCCCATCAACTCATTAGTATTAGAGGATTTTCAGACATAGAATGTAATCAGCTTCAGATGCGTATGTATTTATGATGTTATGCTTATTTTAGACTTTTGCTAAGTTTATCATGTTGATCTATCGATTTTATGATTGAGTTAGGCATATGTTCATGCCATGAGTCGACTTGGAGTCGTTTGGGGATCCTTGTCCCGTGTCTCGGTTCGGGCCTATGTTCGGGTCATGACACTAACACTCTCATTAGAATATCAAGATCTCAAGTGAAGCAAGGGTTTCCCCTCTTCATCCTCTTCAATCTCTCTTGAGTATCAAACCTTAGGAAGAATTCTTCAAGCTCGGGTATGTATGGTTGTCAATGAGGGATTCTTTCCACCCCTATGAAACTTCATAATAGAAAGCATGATTTTCCCAAATCCAAGAAAGGCTAACGTAGTAGCAGACGCACTTAGTAGACTCTCTATGGAGAGTCTGTCCTATGTGGATGAGGGAAGAAAGGAGCTGGTGGAGGATGTGCATCGACTTACAAGGTTGGGAGTTTGGTTGGTTGACTCGATCGATGGCGGTGTTGTTGTTCAGAACAGATCAGAATCGTCCTTATTAACTGATGTAAAAGCTAGACAAGATGAGGATCCCATTTTGGTAAGGTTAAAGGAAGTCTTTCAGAATTAAAAGGTAGAGGTCATCTCCAAAGGGGGAGATGATGTGCTTCAATATCAGGGTCGCTTCTGTGTTTTGAATGTTGATGATTTGAGGAACTGGATGTTGCACGAGGCTCATGGATCCATGTATTCAATACATCCGTGTGCCACCAAGATGTACCATGACTTACGGGAAGTCTATTGATGGAATAGCATGAAGAAAGACATGGCAGAATTTGTGGCTAAGTGTCCAAACTGTCAGCAGGTGAAGGCTGAGCACCAAAAACACAAAGGTGTGCTCCATGATATTAGCATTCCTACTTGTAAATCGGAATAGATAAATATTGACTTCATAACAAGTTTGCCTCGCACTCGTCGCCAGTATGACTCCATTTGGGTTGTTGTAGATATATTGACCAAAGCTACTCATTTTCTACCTATCAAAACCAAGGATTCGGCAAAGGATTATGCCAAACTATACATCTGAGAGTTAGTTAGATTGCATGGAGTGCCCTTGTCCATCATATCGGACAGAGGTACCCAATTTACCTCTCAGTTTTGGAGGTCGCTTTAAAAAGGACTTGGTACTCAGGTTAAGCTCAGTACGACATTTCACCCGCAAAAGGATGGTCAAATGGAGCGGACAATTCAGACTCTCGAGGACATGTTGAGAGCATGTGTGATTGACTTCAAAGGTAGTTGGGATGATCATTTCCTCTTATTGAGTTTGCGTACAATGACAACTACCATTCCAGCATTTAGATGGTTCCATTTGAGTCTCTATATGGGTTGAGATGTAGATCGCCTATTGGCTTTTCGAAGTTGGTGAAGTTGCGATGATAGGACCAGATTCGGTCCATGAGGCTATAGAGAAGGTTCAGCTCATACGGGACCGGTTAAAAACAACTCAAAGTCGCCAAAAGTCCTATGCCGATGTGAGAAGGAGAGAACTTTAGTTCGAAGTTGATGATTGAGCATTTCTAAAGGTGTCTCCCATGAAGGGAGTGATGAGGTTTGGATAGAAAGGAAAACTCAGCCCTCGTTATGTTGGCCCCTACCGAATTGTGAAACTGGTTGGCAAGGTGGCATATGAATTGGAGTTTCCCTCACAATTAGCTTCCGTGCATCCTGTTTTCCATTTATCACTCTTAAAGAAGTGATTGGGTGATCCAGCTCTAGTTTTCCCAGTGGACGGTGTTAGTGTGAAAGACAGCCTTAGTTATGAGGAGGTTCCGGTAGAAATACTGGATTGTTAGGTTCGAAAGCTAAGAATAAGGAAGTAGCTTCAGAGTTAGCATCCCATATCTGTTGGTGAGTCCTCATCCCCCGAGGACCATGCTTAATCAGTTTTCTTTATGTATTCAGTATCAAACATATAGAGTTAGTTGGGGTCTTGTCCCATCAACTCATCCGTATTATAGGTTTTTCAAACATAGAATGTAATTAGCTTCAGATGCGTATGTATTTTTGATGTTATGCTTATTTCAAACTTCCGCTAAGTTTATCCTGATGATCTATCATTTTTATGATTGAGTTATGCGTATGTTCATGCCATGGGTCGACTTGGAGTCCCTCGGGGTTCCTTGTCCTGTGTCTCGATCTGGGCCTATGTTCGGGTCATGACACTAACACTCACATTAGAAGATCAATATCTCAAGTGAAGCAAGGGTTCCCCCTCTTCATCCTCTTTACTCTCTCTTGAGAATCAAACCCTAGGAAGAATTCTTCAAGCTCAGGTATGTGGGGTTGTCAATGAGGGAATCTTTCCACCCCTATACATGTGGGGTTCTTAATAGAAAGCATGATTTTCCCAAATCCCCAAGGCTTAATTCCAAAATTCTATGGTTAGGGTTGGATATTGTTGAAATTCCTTCATCTTCATCAATGAGATTAGCTGCTCCTTGATCCAATGCATGTTTCCATGATTAGGGTTTCATGCTTCCATCAAGTCTCTCACGAAATTACAAATTCTAAGTTTCAAGAGGGTTATGAACTCCTAGGGTTATATTTGAATTCAGTAGATTCTATGATTCTTTGGTGAATTCAAGTCCCTCAAGTTTTAAGTTATATTTTATGATCATGATGCATGATTTTCACAAGAACCATTATGAATTTATTAATTTCAAGATATGGTGATTTTCTCAAGTATGCATAGCTTTCATGAATATCAATTTTATGTTTATCGCTGATTCACGGGCCTTATTCATGGATAATTCATGTATTTCAAGCATGCTTATGTAATTTATGATTTCAAATAGCCCATTTACTTTAAGTACACTTTCATGACTATTATATGAGTACTATATATATTTTGGGAGTAGTATTTAGCACCGAGTAGGCCGGGGTTCTAGCGTACCCAAGTCTCAAAATTACATGCCAATGTAACAATGATGGGATCCTCCATGAGAGTGTCTCCCATGCCCAAATGCGCCATCCATGAGTGATATCACACCTTTTCATGGTCCTACACTTGGCAAGGTATGGACACTCTCCTTACTAGGGTTTTACAACTTGGGCTCCATGTATCCTCGCCCGTATGTCAATTATAAAAATCTCCAATTGTTCCATAATTTCCATATATTCTTATTTTCATACCTTAGTATATTATGACTTATGTTATTCAGCTTTATGTTAAAGTTTTGAAAACTTTGAGCTCTCGTGTTCAGTTTATGATCAATATCTTACATTTTATACTATTTTACTCTCATGACCTCTTTGTACTATTTTACTAGAATGTTTGACTTACCTTATTTACTCATTATATTCAATGTACTGACCACATACTCTATGCTATATCGTCTCATGATATAGTTCGGGTGATCCTTCTCAGTCCAGCGTTAGCTCTTCCCGCTTAGACAAGCTCAATTCCCTGTCTTGGTGAGTCATCATATTCCAAGGATGTTTATCATTTTATATTGTCCTATCTTATTTTAGTTTCAGACTTAGTAAGCTATTTTGGGGTGTTGTCCCATCAACTCATCTTACGACTAGAGGCTTTTCAGACAAAAATGTAGTAGATGACTTAGCAATGTGAATTTTGTCACTCTAACTTATGCTTTATTTTGTATAGAATTCTTCTTATTCATGCTCATGTTTTATTTCCCACTTAATTATGTTATTAATTCATTCTATGTATGTGCCATGGGTTAACATGGAGCCATTTGTGGTTCTAGGTCACGTGCCTCGATCCGGGGTCTCAACTCGGGTCATGAAAAACTTGATATCAGAGCATAGGTTTGGGTGTGTCTTAGGGTGTCTGGAGGCCACATTAAGTAGTTTCTTCTCCATGGGAGTGAATTGCGCCACACTTACGGGGAAGAGGCTACATGACATTTTAGAAAAGTTCTATTCTTTTATGATCTATTTCGTGCGATGAAGTATATCTCTCTTTTCCTCAAACATGTTGTAATACCACGAAAATTCCTAAGATTAGACCCGAGATAAAATTTTGAAGTTGGCTTAAAAACTGGGAAAAAGTAAGAGGACGAGTGATGTAACGACTCGTGATTGGAAACCACGAGCCGTTGTTAGGAGTCGTGGTTTTGGGAGTCCTGGAGGAAGTGGATACACCGAGTGATGTAACGACTCATTGCCTTTAACAATGAGTCATTGTTGGTGATCATGGGTGAGTACTAGACTTAAGCATGGGGTTTGTAACGAGTCATTTAACGAATCTTGGTGAGCTATGATGATCCATTGTCACCAGTCGTTGTCTAGGTGGTCAGATCTCCAGTGGACTTAACGGCTTGATACCACGACTTGTTGGAAGTAACCATGAGTTGTGGTGAGGCTCGTTATAAGGAGAAGCTAAGGGTTTTAAGGGGGACAAGCAACGATCGACCCAACGATCCATTGGATCAAAGGACGAGTCGTCCTGTCGAGCCGTGGTATAAATCCGGGATTAGGGCTTAGACAGTGCATATGACGGGCCATACCATGAGTCGTGGTAGCTTCTAACGACTCGTTGGTACGCCCGTTGGATCGATCGGTGCAGAATTTTATAGGTATTTCATTAAGGGTATTTTTGACCTTTCTATGCTCTAAGGCCCTAAATTACGTCGTTTTATGTACTTTTATGGGCATGATAAGATAGGTTAAATCCCTCTTGCATAAACCATTCCCAAGCATGCAAATTAAGAGAATTTGAGAGAGATCAAGCATAGCTTTAGGCTCTTCCCTATCAATCCTCCACTGGGCAATCAAGGAACCTTATAATCTGATCTTAACTAGGTATGTAGGGTTACGAATGGGTGTTTCCATTCACACCCATGCCCATTCTATATTAATTTATGAAAATATATCAAAAATCTCATAGGCTTTTGAATTCAATTTTTTGAAAATCTAATGATTTACTAGTGGGTGGTTATGATTTGCAAATTATATCATATTTTATGAATTTTTATCAGATTTTACAACTATTTTGCGTATAAAATTATTAATTTCGATTTCTACTAAATTAAGCCTAATTATGTAAAATATATGATGAATTGATTTATGATCTTTACTTCAATTGATGACATATACAAGCCCATCATTATTTATGATTTCAAATATGGATTTATCCAATTACCCATCATGATTTGATGATTTATAAGTTATATGTATGATTTACAAATATGCATGAAACCTATGATTCATGAATTATGTTTTGGCCAACTCACGGGCCTTATGTCATGGCTAGTTCGCGTATGTACAAAATTTTTTATGATTATCATGATTTAACTAGCCCATGAATTCATGCATGTAATACTATGAGCAGTATATATGTTTTGGGAGTAGTATCGAACACCGAGTAGGTCGGGACCTAGGTTCTGCCCCAGATCTCATAAACTACGTGCCACGGTAGGTATGTTGGGACCTACTTTGTGACTATCCCCAGCCCAATTGGCCCTTTTTATGGTTATATCACACTTTCATGGTTCTACCCTTGGCAAGGTACGGACACCCTCCCGACTAGGGTTACAAGTTGGGCATCATGTGTGCTCATATGGGGTATGTCGGTTAAGAGAATTTCCCGTTGTTTCTCATGATATGCATATTTATGATTATGTATTTTGGCTCAAGTCATGTAAAATAAAGCTTTTGTCTTATGATCACTAGTACGATTGTATTATGAATGTTTAAAAACCTTGATCCTTAGTTATGTTACGATATTTATGATATGAGCATGATTTTCTGCTCTTATGATCTCTTATGAGTTTTATATATATTTTAAATGCCCGTTTTACTTACCTTGCATACTCATTACATTCCACGTACTGATCGCATACTTTCTATGTTATATTGTTTCGTGATACAGGACCCGGCTCTCAGGCTCATCCTCATCCTTAGACCATCTCAGAGTTCACTTTTATCTTTGTTGGTGATTCCTCATGTTCCGAGGGCCGTTTGACTAGACATTTATGTTATTTTATGTTTCAGTATTTGGCCAGGTTAGTTGAGGGTGTCCCATCAATCCATCTTATGCAATAGAGGCTTTCAGGCAGTATGTAGTACTCAGCTTATGTATATGTCCAGTGTCTCCGAATGTTATGATATGTTGTGTTATGTGTATGTTTCTGCTATGCCGTATGTTCAGTCTTCCGCTTAAAATGAGTGAAGTTAGATGTATGCTTGTGCCATGGGTCGACTTGGGACCTCTCGGGGTTCCTTATCCTGTGTTACGATCCGGGTCTATGTCCGGGTCATGACAAACTTGATATCAGAGTCACAGGTTTTAAAGTGTCCTAGGGTTTTTGAAAGCCGCGTTAAGTAGAGTCTTTTTTATTGGTATGAAGCACGCCACACTTATGATGAAGAGCCTAGGAGATGTTTAGGAAATGTTCCCTTCTTTCATGATCCATGTCGTGCGATGAAATTTCTTTCTGTCATTCTAATTTGTGCTATTCATGATTACATAATCATGGCTCCTAGAAGAATGAATGGAAGAAGGAATAGAAACGGTGATAGCCACGAAGATGGAAATGATCATGGGCATAAGCAAGCCCCACCTGTTCTGGGGCCCCAGGCACCAGAGCTAGCTGCCCACGCGGAGTTTTGGGTGGCTATCCAAATGTTGGCGCAGGCCTTGACCGCTCAGGTCAACTAGCAAGTTGTTGCGCATATTCCATAGAATGGCAATGCAGTAGTGGCCCGTATTAGAGATTTCTTGAGGATGAATCCTCTGGAGTTTCTTGGGTCCAAAGTGGATGAGGATCTTCACGATTTCATCGAGGAGGTTCTAAAGATCACCCAGGTTATGGGGGTAACCAATAGCGATTGTATTGAATTGGCCTCCTATCAGCTAAAGGGGGTGGCTCACATATGGTTCAAACAGTGGAGAGATGCTAGGGCTGTGAGTGCAGGCCCTATAGGTTGGAAAGAGTTCCACGCGACATTCTTGGGTCGGTTTTTCCCTCGAAAGATGAGGGAGCTTAAGGCAGTTGAGTTTATTAACTTGAAGAAGGGTGACATGTCCGTTTAGGAGTACGCGTTGGATTTCACCCGTCTATCCAAGTATGCGCTAGAGTTTGTGGCGGACGAGAGGGCTCGGGTGAGCCATTTTGTACATGGAGTGGTGGTCTATCTTGATAAGGACTGCAGGATCGCCATGTTGCATCAGGATATAGACTTTCCCCGCATTGTGTTGCATGCTCAGCAAATGGAGTTGGTGTATTAGAGGTAGAGAGAGGCCAAGAGAGCCAGGACCGAAAGTTACGGGACTTCTTAGGTCAAATTAGGGGGTCAGCAGTCCCAGCATAGGTCTATTTCTCCAGCACCATCATCGTCCAGTACGCCATCTAGATTCTGAGGGGAACAAAGGAGCAGGGCCCCAGACTCGAGAGGCCAGGGTAGCATGCAGGTGTAGCGCACTTTCCCAGCTTGTGCGAAATGTGGAAAGAATCACTCGGGGATGTTCTTGGTCGTCTCGGATGCTTATTTCAGGTGTGGAAAACTGGGACACAGACTTAGGGATTTCCCTTTAGCCAGATCAGGGGGCGGTGGATCCCTTATGCCAGTTCAGCCTCTCTTGCAGCACAGCCCCTTCAGCATGGTGCCTCGACTAGTTCAGCCGGCAGCCAGCATCAAAATAAGTTCTATGCTTTAGAACCCCGTTAGGAGCAAGAGGTCTCCCCCAATGTGGTCACTTGAATGTTGTGAGTCTTTCATATTGATGTTTATGCTTTGCTAGATCCGGGAGCTACTTTGTCTTTTGTGACTCCTTACATTTCTACTAGCTTTGGAGTTAGTCCCAAGACTCTTTCAGAACCATTTTCAGTTTCTACTCCTGTTGGTTATTCGGTTGTATCTAGGAGGGTGTATTAGGATGCTCGGTCACTATATTGCATAAAGTTACCTCCGCAAACCTTATAGAGTTAGCCATGACTGACTTCGACATTATTCTTGGTATGGATGGTTGTATGCGTGTTATGCTTCTGTTAAATGTAGAACTTGTGTAGTGGAATTCTATTTTCCGGGTGAGTCAGTTTTGGAGTGGAAGAGTAGTTCGACGGTACCTATAGGTCGATTTATTTCATATCTTAAGGCCAGAAAGATGATTTCTAAGGATTGCATGTATCATATAGTTAGGGCTAAGGATGTTGAGTCCGAGACCCCGACTATTCAGTCAGTTCTGGTGGTGCGAGCGTATCCAAAAGTATTTCTCGATGATTTGCCAGGTGTTCCTCCTGAGAGGGAAATTGATTTTGGTATTGATCTTCTACCCGATACGCAGCCTATCTCTTTTCCTCCTTTCATGATGGGTCTAACCGAGCTAAAGGAATTAAAGGATCAGTGGAAGGACCTGTTAGATAAGGGTTTCATCAGATCGAGCAAGTCTCCATGGGGTGCACCAGTCTTATTTGTTCGGAAGAAGGATGGTTCTCTTCAAATGTGCATCGATTATCGGCAATTTAACAAGGTCACCATTAAGAACAAGTACCCTCTTCCCAGAATCGATGATTTTTTTTACCAGATTCAGGGGGCCAAGTGTTTCTCAAAGATAGACCTCAGGTCCGGGTATCATCAGCTCAGGTTTCTCGAGTGTGATATCCCAAAGACAGCCTTCAGGACACAGTATGGTCATTAGGAGTTTGTAGCTATGTCTTTTTGACTAACAAATGCTCCTGCAGCTTTTATGGACCTGATGAACAGGGTGTTCAAGCCGTACCTAGACATTTTCATTATTCTGTTCATTGATGAAATCCTTATATACTCTCAGAGTGAGAAGGAGCATGCCACTCATTTGAGAGTAGTGCTTCAGACTCTCAAGGATCATCAATTGTATGCAAAGTTCAGCAAGTGAGATTTTTGGTTGAACTTGGTACATTCTTGGGTCACATGGTATCAAGTTGAGGCATAAAAGTGGATTTTTAGAAAATTGAGGCGGTGAAGAATTGGCCTAGACCAGTGAATCCTTCGGATTTTAGGAGCTTCTTGGGCCTAGGAGGCTATTACCGGAGTTTTTTGAAGGTTTTTCTTCTATTGCAGCACCTTTGACCAAATTGACTCAGAAGAAGATGAAGTTCCAATGGCGAAGGCTTGTGAGAAGAGCTTCCAAGAGTTGAAAACTCGACTTACTACTGCACCGCTGTTGACCCTACCTGAGGGTACGAATGGTTTCGTGGTGTATTGCGATGCCTCACGAATTGGACTCAGGTGTGTATTGATGTAGTGAGGGAAAGTGATAGCATATGCCTCTATATAGTTAAAGATCCATGAGTAGAATTACCCGACCCATGATTTGGAGTTGGCTGCAGCGGTATTTATATTGAAGATATGGAAACATTACTTGTATTGGGTCCATGTGGATGTGTTTATGGACCACAAGAGCTTTCAATATGTGTTCGCAGTAGAAAGATCTCAACCTACGACGAAGAAGGTGGTTAGAGCTACTCAAAGACTATGATATGAGTGTTCTTTACCAACTGGGTAAGGCTAATGTGGTGGCGGACGCACTTAGTAGGCTCTCTATGGAAAGTGTATCCCATGTGGATGAAGGAAAGAAAGATATGGTGAAAGATTTGCATCATCTCGCAAGGTTGGGAGTTAGGTGTGTTGACCATACCAATGGCGGTGTTGTTGTTCAAAGCGGATCCGAATCGTCCTTAGTAACTGATGCAAAAGCTATGAAAGATGAGGATCCGATTTTGATAATGTTGAAAGAATTCGTTCGAAGTCAGAAGGTAAAGGTCTTCTCCCAAGGGGTAGATGGTGTGCTTCGGTACCAAGGTCGCCTATGTGTTCCATATGTTGATGATTTGAGGAGCCGAATATTGCATGAGGCCCATAGATCTAGGTATCCATCCATCCGGGTGCCATGAAGAAGGATATTGCGGAATTCGCAGCTAGATGCCCGAACTATGAACAAGTAAAAGTTGAGCATCAAAGGCCGGGAGGAGTACCTCAGGATATCATTCCTTCTTGGAAGTGGGAAGATATTAATATAGATTTCATCACATGTCTGCCTCGTATTTGCCGACAATATGATTTCATTTGGGTGGTGGTAGACAAGTTGACCAAGGTTGTGCTTTTTCTACTATTGAAAACCAAGGACTCAGCGGAGGATTACGCCAAGCTATATATCCAGGAGTTTTTTTTATTACATGGAGTGCCCTTGTCCATTATTTCAGATCGAGGTACCCAATTTACCTCCCAGTTTTGGCGGTCTTTTCAGAAAGGGCTTGGGACTCAGGTTAAGCTCAGCACAACATTTCATCTGCAAATGGATGGTCAAGCGGAATGGACAATCTAGACTCTCGAGGACATGTTGAGAGAATCTGTGATGGACTTCAAAGGTAGTTGGGATGATCACTTGCCCCTGATCGAGTTCGCTTACAATAACAACTATCACTCTAGCATTCAAATGGAACCGTTCGAGGATCTTTATAGGCGGAGATGTAGATCACCCACAAGATGGTTTGAGGTTTGTGAGGCAACTATGATAGGGCTAGATTCGGTTCATGAGACTGTGATGAAGGTTCAGTTGACAAGGGACAGGCTGAAAACCGCTCAGAGTCGTCAAAAGTTATATACTGATGTGAGGAGGAGAGAGTTGGAGTTTGAGGTAGACGATTGGGTATTTCTGAAGGTATCTCCTATGAAGGGAATAATGCGGTTTGGGAAGGAAGGAAATCTCAGTCCCGGCTATGGTGGTCCCTACCTAATTATGAGAAGTGTTGGTTAGGTGGCATATGAGTTGGAACTGCCCTCAGAGTTTCTTCTGTCATCCTGTATTTCATGTATCACTTTTGAAGAAATGTTTGGGGGATCCAGCTCTAGTAGTCCCGATGGTCATCGTGGGTGTAAAAGATAGCCTTAGCTATGGAAGGTTCCGGTGTAAATATTAGATCACCATGTTTGGAAGCTAAGGAAAGAGGAAGTAGCTTTAGTGAAAGTATTATGGAAAAATTGCATGTCGAAGGAGATATATGGGAATTCAAAGAGGATATGATGGCTAAATACCCACACTTATTCTCTATTGGCTCAGTTCGGACTTGAGGAATCAGTTATTCCCTATAACTCTACTTAGTTTCATGTTCAAATCATGTGTTCAAGTTTCTTTTATGTATATGGATTTGTATGTGAAGCATGAACTCAGTTCAGCTATGTGATATGAATCCGAGGTAGTCTTTCTATTAGTTTCAGTTTAAATGATTAGTATTTGGGTGTAAGGATTGCATGTCTTTGTTTTTCTGCTTGTTTCCAACATTGGAGGACGAATTTTCCCAAAGGGGAGATATTGTAATACCTCGAACATGCCTAAGATTAGACCCGGGGTCAAAATTTGAAGTTGGCTGAAAAACTGGGAAAAAATCACAAGATGAGTGATTTGATGACTCGTGGTTGAAAACCATGAGCCATTTTTAGAAGTCTTGGTTTTGGGATTCCTAGAGGAAGTGGATACAGTGAGTGATGTAATGACTTGTTGCCTTTAAGAATGAGTCATTGTTGGTGATCATGGGTGAGTATTGGACTTAAGCATGGGGTATGTAACGAGTCATTTAACGACTCGTGGTGAGCTATGAAGATCCGTTGTCACCAATCATTGTCTAGGTGGTCATATCTCCAGTGGACTTAACGGATTGATACCACGACTCGTTGGAATTAACCATGAGTCGTGGTGAGGCTTGTTGTAAGGAGAAGCTCAAGGTTTTCAGGGGGACAAGCAACAATCGACCCAACGATCCGTTGGATCAAAGGACAAGTCGTCATGTCGAGCCGTGGTATAAATCTGGGATTAGGGCTTAGGAAGTGCATCTGACGGACCATACCATGAGTCATGGTAGCTTCTAACGACTCGTTGGTACGCCTGCTGGATTGATCTGTACATAATTTTCTAGGTATTACATTAAGGGTATTTTTGACCTTTCTATGCTCTAAGGCCCTAATCTACATTTTTTTATGTACTTTTCTGGGAATGATAAGATAGGTTAAGTCCATCTTGCATAAACCATTCCCATGCATTCAAAGTAAGAGAATTTGAGAGAGATCAAGCATAGCTTCAAGCTCTTCCCTATCAATCCTCCATTGGGCAATCAGGGAACCTTAGAATCTGATCTTACCTAGGTATGTAGGGTTACGAATGGGTGTTTCCGTTCACACCCATCCCCATTCTCTATTAATTTATGAAAATCTATCTAAAATCTCATGGGGTTTTGAATTCAATTTTGTGAAATTCTAATGATTTACTATGGGTGGTTATGATTTGCGAATTACATCATATTTTATGAATTTTGATAAGATTTTACAACTATTTTGCGTATAAAATTATTGATTTTGATTTCTACTAAATTAATCCTAATTATGTAATATCTATGATGAATTGATTTATGATCTTCACTTCAATTGATGATATTTACAAGCCTAGCATGATTTATGATTTTAAATACTGATTTATCCAATTATCCATCATGATTTGATGATTTATAAGTTATATGTATGATTTACAAGTATGGATGAAACCTATGATTTATGAATTATGTTTTGGCCGACTCACGGGCCTTATGTAATGGGTAGTTCAAGNGTTCAAGTATGTACAAGAATTTTTATGATTATCATGATTTAACTAGCCCATGAATTCATGCATGTATTACTATGAGCACTATATATGTTTTGGGAGTAGTATCGAACATCGAGTAAGTTCGGGGCTTAGGTTCTACCCCAGATCTCATAAACTACGTGTCACCGTAGGTATGCTGGGACCTCATTTGTGAATGTCCCCAGCCCAATTAGTCCTTTTCATGGTGATATCACACTTTCATGGTTCTACCCTCGGCAAGGTACGGACACCCTCCCAACTAGGGTTACAAGTCGGGCTTCATGTGTGCTCATATGGGGTATGTCGGTTAAGAGAATCTTCCACTATTCCTCATGATTTATGCATGTTTATGATTTAGTATTTTGGCTCAAGTCATGTTAAACAAAGCTTTTTCTCTAATGATCACGAGTACGATTGTATTACGAAAGTTTAAAAACCTTGAGCCTTATGTTATGTTACGATATTTATGATATGAGCATGATGTCCTACTCTTATGATCACTTATTAGTTTTATATATATTTTAAAATGCCCGTTTTACTTAACTTGCATACACAGTACATTCCACGTACTGACCGCATACTTTCTATGTTGTATCGTTTCATGTTACAAGACCCGGCTCTCAGACTCATCCTCATCCTTAGACTATCTCAGAGTTCACTTTTATCTTTGTTGGTGAGTCCTCATGTTTCTAGGGCCGTTTGATTAGACATTTATTTTATTTTATGTTTTAGTATTTAGCCGGGTTAGTTAGGGGTGCTGTCCCATCAACTCATCTTATGCAGTAAAGGCTTTCAGACAGTATGTAGTACTCAACTTATGTATATGTCTAGTGTCTCCAAATATTATGATATGTTATGTGTATGTTTATACTAGGCCATATGTTCAGTCTTCCGGTTAAAGTGAGTGAACTTAGATGTATGCTTGTGCCATTGGTCGACTTGGGACCTCTCGGGGTTCCTTGTCCCGTGTTACGATCCGGGTCTACGTTCGGGTCGTGTCACTTGTGTTATACGCATTTGCTAAAATATTCCTCTATGATGAGTCGACGAAGAAGAAATAGAAAAGGAAATGGCTATGGAAATGGCAATGGAGACGGGCATCAGCAAACCCCTAGCTCTAACGGATCCCTTGCTAGACAGGTTCTATGCACTACCATATCGACACTAGAAGGAGGTCTCTCTCGCTGTGGTCACTGGTATATTATGAGTATTCCATCTTGATGTGTATGCATTGTTAGATACATAGGGTACATCATCTTTCATGACTCCTTATGTTGCTATTAGTTTCAAAGTAAGTCCCCTAATCTTGTTAGAACCCTTCTCAGTCTCTACTCCTGTCAGTAAATCAGTTTTAGCTCGACGCATATACATAAATTTCCCTGTGATGATTCTTCAGAAAGTCACCTCAGCCGATTTAGTGGAGTTGGACATGACCGACTTGGATGTTATATTTGATATGGATTGCTACATTCTTATTATGCTTTAGTTGATTGTAGAACCTGTACGTAGAGTTTTGATTTTTGGGTGAACCAATCCAATAGTGGAAGGTTTGTTTAGATGTGCCCGTAGGTCGCTTTGTTTCCTACCTCAAGGCCAGGTGGATGATCTCCATAGGTTATGTGTACCATCTAGTTTGCGTCAAGGATTCTATGTTTGATACTCTGACTCTTCAGTTAGTTCCTTTTGTATGTGAGTATCCAGAGGTGTTTTCAGATGATCTACCTAGAGTCCCTCCCGAGCAGGAGATTAACTTTGGTATTGATCTTCTCCTTGATTGTGTCGGTTAAGATGAAGCCTCCCATTGTTCCTCATGCTTTCAGTTACTCATGCTCATGTCTTATGATATTACATTTATTAGCATATTTGACCCATTGCTCAGTTTAGAAATTTTCACTTACGATTTCAAGTATAATATGCTATATGATTTCTATTTCTAAATATTAGGTCATTATGTTTAGCTTATGATTAATAGCATATGATTATGCTTATTTCAAGAATATGGATTTTAGCATGTTGCACTTACTCTCATGTTCTATCTTGATTTATATTCATGATTTCGGACTATCATTTTACTAACATGTTTTACTTTCTCTACATACTCAGTATATTTAAAGTACTAACTGCATATTCTATGTTATATCGTCTAATGATATTGGTTCGGGTGATCCATCGCAGTCCATCGTTAGCTTGCTCCCAATCAGTCCAGCTCTATTCCCAGCCTTGGTGGGTCCTCATCTTCCAAGGACATTTATTAGTTTATGCTTTATGTCTATGACTTTTAGATTCAAACATAGTGAGCTAGTTGGGGGGTGTTGTCCCATCAGCACATCTTACGTTTAGAGGCTTTCAAACAGTTGTGTAATAGATGATCTGTGTTGTTAACTACTAGTCTTTTATTATGTTTTTACGCTATATGTTCCAGACTTTCTCTTATTTTATGTTCATTCTTTAATTTTGTGTAGCTATGCTCTTAATCATGATATGTATGTGCCATGGGTTAGCTTGGAGCCATTCGTGGTTCTAAGTTCCGTATCTTAATTTGGGTTCCAACTCGGGTCGTGAGACTAGTCCATGTAAAACTGATGTTTCATGATTATGATATGATCACTATGAATGGTTTTGGGAGTAGTATGTGATACCAAGTAGGTTGAGATTCAGTACACCCGGGTCTCATAACTATGTGCCACCATAGTATAAAGGGTCCTCTCCAGTTGAGAGTTTCTCCCTTGACCCTAGCCTAAGGAGTCCTTGCCAGTTAAGAATGTCTTCCTTACGCTATTCGGCTCATGAGTAATATCACACCTTCATGGTTCTTACGCTTGGCACGGTATGGACACCCTCCTGACCAGGGGTACAGCTTGGGTTCCATGATGCTCATTTGAGGAATGTCAGTTATAAGAATCTCCTACTGATCATTATGTTTCATGTAGTTCATGTTCAGGATCTATGATATGGTGATTTATAGTATTTTTGACCCACTAATCAGTTTATGAGGTTTTACTTATGATTTCTAACATATAAGCTTTATGATTTTATCTTCAAAACCATGGGTCATTATACTTTAGCTTATGATGAAGAACTCATGTTTTATGGCTATTACGGTCATGATTTTTAGCATGTTTACCTTACCTTCATGATTTTAGTTATCCTACATACGCAGTATATTCAAAGTACTGATTGCATACTATTCTGCTATATCGTCTCATGATATAGGTTTATGTGATCTGTCTTGGCCCGCTGCTAGATTCAATCATGCTCTAGAGTCAACATGGTTTAGTGAGTCATCATCATCCCAGGACATTAAGTTTGATTCATGTATTTTAATGTCAGTTCAGTTTTCAGACATAGTAGAGCTAGTTGGGGTTTCGTCCCTTCAGCTCATCTTATGTTTTAGAGGCTTTTCAAACTTGATGTATTTATGGTCAATAGTTTTGACTTGTTGTCTCAGTTTTGACATTTTTATGATATATTAGACTTTTGTTTATTCCATATCTTATGATTGTTTCCGCTTGTGTATAATTATGCCTATTAATGAGCCCGCAAGTGTACGGGTTGTACAAGTAATATAGTGGCCCTTTTTAAGAACCGGAATGTCGAAACAACAGATACTGGACTACAGGGTAAAACCTTCTCGAGTGTTAATTTACTATAACTCTAATAATGAAGACAACAGTGTAAAGAAAAGTTTTTATATTTTGGAAACTATTATATTTTGGAAACTTTTTATACTAAAGTAGAAAATTTATACAAGTGAGTCTGCACTATGAATGTGAGCATGTCGAGGCTAAAACGAACATGAAAGAAATTCACTCATCACATACATGGTTTATCTTTTTCTCCGGTTGCTAGTCGGAACTTTATGCCCATGGATTAAAACTCTCGTATTTAACCCAACTTAAGAATCATGAACCTTCCGACTTACATTTCGTGATAAGAAGAAATTCATGTTCTAGCCATACAAACCCGATTCATTACCTTGACTAATGACTCTGTGTATATTTCATCCCGAAGGTAAATCAACCCCAAATTTTTCCCAAACTAAGAAAAGATCATATCCTATTAATTCACAACTTTCCAGTTTTCTGCCCTCTCGGTGAAACCGACTTTTTGGATTTACATTAACATTGGCCGATATTAATGCAGTAATAAGAACAAGAATTAAATAGAAAACCATAGAAGAAAAGATGAAAAAACAAACCGTATAATCAACAATTACATTTCAATACAATAGTTCATAACCTCAAGCAAGAAAAGGAATTAGCCACTCATTTGTGGATTGAACATCGTTAAATGAATG
The DNA here is from genome assembly GCA_018107945.1 of Datura stramonium. NCBI lineage: Eukaryota > Viridiplantae > Streptophyta > Magnoliopsida > Solanales > Solanaceae > Datura > Datura stramonium. The sequence continues at coordinate 167,932 of JACEIK010001904.1, forward strand.
TAAATCATGCAAACAATTGAAAGAAAGAAGAAAGGGATAGAGAAAACCCTAAGAATTTTCGTCCTCTCAACTGCTCCGTAACCCACGTTTGCTCCACCAAGTCGATACATGTGAAAATAAAACCTAAGTGTGCTATTTATAATGGTAGGAATTCTTCCTCAATAACAAGCAACGTGTCACGGAGTGCAACGTGAGCATTGCCTCCGTGACACGGCCCAAACGCGCGGGAGGCCATTGGAAACTGCCCAAACTCATCCTCAGGCAGCACCCTGCCGCGTTGGCGGCTGTCACGTCGCGCCGATGACACCGCCTTGACGCGCCGGTGGCCCGCCGTGACACGGCCCTCCGGGGCGCGCCGATGCCGTGCGTCTGCTTGCCTTTGCGCGCATGCTCGGCACCGGCGTGGCACCTGCGCGGGGCACGACAGACGCATAGCGTGGCACGTCGCTGCGCCGCCCTTGCCATGGCCTCTCCTGCCGACTTTTCTCGCCCCTTGCTTCCGATTCCAATCCTTTCCTTCACCACTCTCGATTTAGTTCCTAAAATCATTAAAACCTACAAAACAAGGACTAATCATGTTGGTTAGCACATATATTCACATTTATATAAAATTACGAAAATGTATAAAATAACTTAGACAACACGATTAATTCAAGTTATAAAGCGTATCACGGATGATATTTTTGCCTATGATCACAACCCCACACTTAAAGCCTTGTTCGTCCTCGAACAACCCTTTTACATCTCATGTAAATGAAGATTCACACATAGCTAATCTAGCAAGATAATTCAAAGTACGGCTATGATGATTATTTAAGATACAAGCTAAAAATAAAGCATGCACGCTTTGATCAATGAAATGAAATACAACTATGTTAAGACATCTTAACCTCAAGAATCGACTCTCACTCGAAGCAAACTCATGCAAATCAACTGACTAAGAGATCCCACATGAACTATATCCTTCATTACACATGTGCCCTCACGGAAAGAGAGTTACCCAATTTCACACGCAAAAACACTTTTGATCTCACAAAATGTGTGGGTACATAAATAGAATTTCACTCACTCTCACAAAGAATTCACATGCACCATGTAATGACCCATAATCTTGCCCTTAGTGTTGTACTCCACTAATTTGAGGATGTACGAATGTAACTATATCTTCATTAAACATGTGCCCTCACGGAAAGAGAGTTACCCAATTTCACACGCGCAAAACACTTTTATATCACAACATGAGTGGGTACATAAATAGAATTTCACTCACTTTCACAAAGAATTAACATGCACCATGTAATGACTCATGTTTGCCCTTAGTGTTGTACTCCACTAATTTGAGGATGTGCACGAATGTAAGATCATAGACTTTTTTAGGTTGCAATGTACTCAGTGTAGGTAGGTACTATTGTGATCGGCACAGTGACTATCTTCCCTAAGCGCTTTCAATACATCACGCCCTCATTGCAAACTTCCCTTCCCTTACTTCACCTTTTATCCTTGGTAGTTTTATTTTTCCTCTTTTTCTCCTTCCCATTTCTTTTAGGGCACTTTTGGCCATAGTAAGGAGCTTTATAAATAATTTTTCATTCATTTGTTTTCTTACTCCTTACTAATAATCAACCATTTTTACACAAGTGCACCTTTGACCTTTCTCAACTTCTTACAACTTCCACTTTTCTTTTCTTTTCATTCTTCTCACTCCTTTCCTCTTTCAGATTTTTCTTCTGCTTAGGAGTTTTGTATCAAATTCAAGGTTAATGAAATAAAAATGGTTGGGCTTATGTTGCAAACTATCAAAGAATGTGCTAAGGCCTTGTAATGGGTCAATAGGATTAATATTTCAAGGTAGGTAAAACGAGGGATAAAGATTAGGTTCATTCAAAGAAATGCCTAGATCATCTCCTACAATTTACATCCTTCATTTCGTTTTAATAAACACACCAGGCAAGTTCTAGACATTCCACAATAGCATAGAATACTCAAAAACTCACACTCATAGCACATGCTCTCAATTCAAGACACATTCCGCGACTCTACTCGGGCCTAATCACAAGAATTCAAAATTAAGCTTCAATTATATTGAGTCAAATTCAAGAGCCTAAGATTCTCAAACAAAGTTATACATTTACATGCTTTAACACTAAACATACTTGCATCTCACAATCTTATATAGCACATAACAAGAATATCAAGCCATCAATTAGCTACTTGCTCGAGAACCAAAACCTATTGACTAATTTTCCTCAAGACGGCTCCGCCATCCATCCATCGTCGGAAATAACAGTCCCTAACTATGACTAAAAACATTATATACAGACAAAGAAAGAAAAAAAAAAAAAAAATAAAATATTTTATTTTTTTAATGTTTTAAAATAAAAAAATAAAAATTTTATTCTTCTAGCTCAAAGACCCCGTCTAAAAAGAACCACAAAAAACCAACGGATGATGAATTCATGCTTGACTCACCACAATTCTTCAAATTTCTCCATATATATTTTTTTTCACACAAGCATTATATTCACCAAAATTTGTTAAGCACGTAATTTTTTTTTTTTTTTTTTTTTTGAAATTTCTTGAAATTTCCTCACCCCACACTTAAATCATGCTATGTCCTCATAGCATCAAATTAATATTTAAAAGGGTGAGGAATACTCCCTCGAGGCTTCAGGCCTAGCGAAAAACATGGTTTCCTTCCACTTTACGCAGGGTGTTCGACCCCACACTTTTTCTCTTCCATGCTTGTTAGCTTCCCTCCTCCAAGCGGTACTCTCAGACTTCCCTTCCATCTGTACTTAAATTTCCACCAAAGACAACAAAAGATGAAAAATAAATAAAGTCAAGAAATGCAAGAAATTAAAATGGATACCCGTGGTACCCCGGGTTGCCTCCTGGGCAACGTTTAATTTTACGTCGCGGCAGGACGTATTACATTTCACCACTTTTTGCTCCACCTCTGAGGATATGATCTCACCCCTAATTTCTTCTCTAATTTCCTTTTATGTTCCCCGGGTGGGTGGTGGAAAAATTGTAAGTGACCAGCAACAGATGTCGCCTTTGACGTTTATTGGTCCTCCCGTAAGTGAAGTCATTTTTCACAGACCAACAAATTTCGTGACATGGGTTTTGGTCCTCCTCTCGACATTTTCATCGCCTTGAAGACTATTTCATGTCACAACCAAACTTAAGGTAGAAAAGTGCTTCGAGTGAGGTCCAATGCACCTTGATTCCAAACCGCAATGCAATTGACCTCCTTACTTGTATACCTCTTCTCCGCATCAACATCTATCTCTCCGTATTTTCAAATGGGGTATACTCCATCTCTTCTCCGAACGAGTTTTCTACAAGTATGAGCTCATCACGGAGACACTAAGAGGTTTTAGATAAATGGGCTTCATTTGAAAATTCACCCTTATCTTCCTCTTGTACTTCCTGTTCTTGCTATTGCCTTCAACTGGTCACCCGCACCGATCACAAGTTTAGCCGGCAATCATCTCCGTAAATTTAGCGCTCATTTTTAGAGTCTCGCATTCTCCTCTTCCCGACTTATCAATGTTGCCACCGTCTCCTTCATTGCTTCGAATTGCTCTAGGAGTTGTTTCAAAGATGTCTTCTAATCGGTCTTTAAGATCCCAAATCCTCATTTTCAGCATGCCTCACGTATTCATCAAAAACAACCGGTTGATCATAGTAGTGGGCTCTGGGGAAGGGGAGTATGCATTCGGGCAGCCATCCCAATGGGCCATCTTGACCACCACATATTTTGCATGTGTTACAATGTTGCCACTCAAGGGTGTTCTCCGAAACTCAGAAAAGGTTCGTCAAAATATGAATATTCACCATTTAAACCATTTGTGTTCCAAGATGTCATGTCAAGAAGCGGTATTCACAAACAATCAAAAATATTAAAAATAAAATAAAATTAAAAACACATTATCAACGCTTATATAGAATTCGTTAACTAACACTTAAGAGAAAGAATTTCACCAATTGCTCGTCCATCTCGGCAACGGCGCCAAAACTTGATGAGCCTGCAAGTGTACGGGTCGTAAGTAATATAGTGGCTCTTTAAGAACCAGAATGTCGAACCCACAGGACAGGAATACGGGGTGAAAACTTTCATGCCAATTTACTACCACTATAATAATGAAGACAACAAAGGTAAAGAAAAGTTTTGTATTTTTGCAAACTATTTTTATAACAAAATAAAAATATCTACAATGAATCCAAATCAATGAAATGGGAAAGCAATGTCAGAGCTACCAACGAACATGTAAAGAAACTAACTATCGGTATACATGGTTTATCTTTTCCCCCGGTTGCTAGCCTGAATCTATGCCTATGGATTAAAACTCGTATTTAACCCAACTTAAGAATCATGAACCTTCCACCTACATTTCGTGATAAGAAGAAATTCATGTTCTAGCCATACAAAACCGATTCCACACATGACTAATACGACTTTCGTGCATATTTCTATCCAAGGTAAATCAATTCCCAATTTTCCCAAACAAAGAACAGATCATATCCTATTAATTCACAACTTTTCGCCTTGCCCTCTCGGGTGAAACCGACTTTTTGGATTTACATTAACATTGGCCATATATTAACGTAGTAAGAACAAGAATTAAATAGAACAACCATGGAAGAAAAGATAAATAAACCAGCAATTCAATAATTACATTTCAACACAATAGTTCATAACCTCAAAGAAGAAAGAGAATTAGCCACTCATTTGTGGATTGAACATCGTTAAATGAATGGAAATCATAAACAATTGAGAGGAAGAAGAAAGGGATAGAGAAAACCCTAAGAATTTTTGTCCTCAAAACCGCCCGTAACCCACGCTCTTGCTCCACCAAGTCGAATATGTAAAATAAACCTAAGTGTGCTATTTATAATAGTAGGAATTTGTCCAATAATATACTGTCACGGAGTGCAACGCAGCATTGCCTGGTGACACGGCTCCAAACGCTGAGGCCTTCTCGGAAATCACCAAAATCAGCCCTTCGTAGCAATTCTCGCCGCGTTGGCAACAGGCACGTCGTCGGGGCAGCGCGTTGCACATGGTTGGTCGCGATTCTTTCTCTGGCGTGGCACGCTGCTGGGCGGTGTGGGGTCAGTTTTGGCAGCTCGCCTGCCGTGGCACGTTGCCGACGCTGCTAGGGTCCGTTGGGGCCTCCTCTTGCCGCCGTTTGCGTGTTTATTTCGTCTCAAGCCTCTACTTCACCAACTCATTGATTAGCTCCTCAAAAATCATCAAAAACCTACAAAACAAGGCTAATCATGTTGGTTAGTATAAAATCACACTTCCATACAATTTACATGAGAATATACACACACATTGTTGATAAACAAGGCAAAAGCGATGCATTTGAGTGTCGATTTACATATAAATATTCCCCCCGATCAGGGGAATGTTGTAGTAGAGGGATAACCGTTGCAACGAGATCCTTACTACGGTTGGAGGATGTCAGAATAGGATCGGGAAATATACCATCAAATGCATTGAGGCGATGTCTTGGATGCTGGGGAAGGGTTTGTCATAATAAAATGTGACCACTGCAATGGATGACAGGAACTAGTAAGTGGGTTTTAAGTAGGATTTCAGGGGGTTTAACATTCTATTATTTCAAACACAAACTATAAGAACATAGAGAAAATTCCCCAAGTGAAAAGCATTTTCCCCTTCTATTCTCTTTACTTTGACTCCATAACCCCGTAGAATCAATAGGGGACCTCAGACAATGAAAATTCTAGGTTTAAAACCCTAGAACTATGAGAGTAAGGGAAATTAGTTGGGTGCTAGTTGTTGATTCTTAGGACTGTAAGCATGAGATTGTTACTCCCTAGGGTGAATGTGATGGTGCAAGTTCATCATTCCAAAAATTAGAGACTTAGAGTTTGGTAGAAGTGGGGAATTTAGTGTTAAACTGTCAAAGAGGGTTGCAGGAAACCCCATGAACCAGGGTTGAATGATCATGGTATGATTTGAGTAGGATGACTTACTCGTGGATAATTATTAAAACCCATGGGACAGTAGAATGTAGCGGGTTTAATTTCAAAACCCTTGTTCCCGAAATAGTCTATTCATTTCTGATTAATCTTTTGTGCTAGATTTTGAATGTTCTAAGCGCTAAGGAAAGGCAAGGCTCCACGTAATAACTTGTGATGCCCAACTTTCAATTAAGGTAGGTTATGGTTTAGAAGGAGCTCGACTTTGACTAATAGTATGTATTGTGCGGAATGACTATGTGTGAATTTGGTCTTCCGACATTGCTTGTTGTAGTAGTTTTATGTTGAATTCTAATATTGAATGATTTTGCTATGGAATTGATATTTACATGATATGGAGAATGGATATTGAGAGGTTGTTCTTGTTCATTTCTATTGTCCAGATCATGATCCCCGGATTGCGTGAATATTCAAGTTAAGAGAGGTCAATGAGGTCTCTCAAGAGTCAAATACTTTAACCGAGTGTTAAACACCGAGATAAATGAAATAAATATGGAGAACATGATTTTCCTAAGATGAGTGGCTCCTGCCGTAGGGGATAATTTGGATGAGCAATGAGGGTTGAGTGGCTCAGTTCGAGGGGAGACCGGATAAGCAGATAAGTGGGAGCAAGTACTACACTTCTACAAAACACATGAATTTATAGAGTCCCCCCGCATGTCATGACCGGAAGGGCATAAATAAGTCCTTTTGGCATGTGTGTACATCAAGGTTAAGTGTTGGAATGTTCAAGGATGTGACTGAGGCGTGTGCTCAAAGATACCACCATTCAATACGTTTTCGACGAGTGAAAAGTAATAGATCAATATGAGAATGAGATAATATTATGTTCATGTATTTTTTGTATTCAAGTTGGTTAAGTAATATAATGTACTATCTAAAACTATTTATGTGAAGTAAATTGAGGATTTATGATGAATTGTGAAATCTATTGCGGAATGGTTCATTGTTATTTCCTATGGTTGTGAGCATATGTAGAACTTAACAAAAATTATGATTAGATTGGATGAACATAATGATTAGAATGTTGAAAGAGTTAAGAGAATGGTGATGTAAGCCGTTAAGTCGAGCAACCGCCAAGGAAATACCGCTATAGCGGAACATATTCGTTGTAGGAGACTGCAGGCTAGCCAATCGACTCACTGGAAGGAGGCCTATCCACCGAGTAGGCTGACTAACACCCTACAGATTTAAATTATCAATGAGTCTTAATACATCATCAGCTTCCCGATGTGATTGCAAATGTTACATCCCAAAAAAATTTTTGAAAAATATTTGACATTTAAAAGTGTTTCCGGAGAATGAAATTCAGCGCATTAAATAATGGAATGAATATAAGGGGGTGATTAAAGGATTGGAAATGAAATTTTCAAAAGGATCTTGGTAAAAAAGTGCGAGTTACTAGCTTTTTACAAGAAAATATTTTTTGTAGCAAGTCTCGTATATGGTTAAACTTTAAATGACCATATCTCCTAATATAAAATTAATTAGAAGCCCCACAACCTATCAAATTAAAGGTCTTTGAGTTAAGTTTTCATAACGGTAAAACTCTTGTCAATCGAGTTTGAAGTAAAAACGCAGGTGCATTTAACGGCTACTCCCCCGAGCGCATTTGAGCGTGACACCTCAGCGCTCCACCGCACACATTTTCATAAAAATCAGATTTTTAAGTTGTGGAAACATTTCATATATATACGAGTTCGACCTGAATTCTTAGAGAACATATTTTCTCTCCACTTCCATTCAAGAAACAAGACTAAACAGCCATTAAGATTCACACCAAAAGCTAGCAAATTCCGAGAAGAAGTTCATAGAGCTTCGGAGATTGTTCCTACCGAACTCGCTTTTGTAAGTTGCTGCTGTGTTCAAGCTTCACTCGGGAAGTGTAAAGAGGATGAAAGTCACTCCTATCTGCTAGTTATCGCCAACCAAAGGGTAAGCAATCCCCTCTTTGGTTCCTATGGGTTTTGTGAAAAGAAACTTGAGGAAGTTCATAGTAACTATTGTTACTTGTTGTATTGTTGAAATGCTGTGTTTTGGGCAGTGTTGTTGTGATTTTTTTGGGGTAGAAAAAAGCTTCATATATACTCCATAATAATATGAGTTTTGTTGTACAAAAGATAAGAATTTTAACCTTTAAACTTGCAAGAACTTTCAAGTTAAAACTAGAAATTAAAGCTAAGAATGATTTATTGTTTTTGGGAAGTGTTGTGAGAAGTTGCTACTGTTTTAGGAGCTTGAAAACATATACTCCATTGTGGTAGGAGCACTACAATCAAACATGGTAAAACCCTTTCCAATACCTTTAAAGTTTGTGAAGAAAATTTAGTAATCAATATTTGAAATGATTCCTTGTATACATGTTGGCTGAAAATTTTGGCTTAAAACAGCCTTGTTTTATGGTTATAAACTCAAGAATTTGAGGAGGTTAAAGGCTGGTTGTTAAAGGATAAATTCAGCTAAAAAGCACGCCGAACAAGGTATGTAATGCGCCTCCGTTATCTCTTATTTTCAATCACGTTTTCATGTCGTTGACAAGACCGGAATTCTTATGTATCTACCATCATGTTGGAAGCATATAATGATTCCGTACAAGGGTTGAAGTTGCTTAATATAATCCATAATTTTGAAAGAGTTGAAGCTTGGTAAGGTAAAGCAAAAGGTGTAATTTATATGCTTGTTGTCATATGATTGTTGTCATAGCTATGACTTAGACTCGGAGACCCTCAGTACATGGGCATTGTGAGCTGGTCCTTTACTTTATGTTGTATACATGTGGTATCAAATGTGTTAATGATGGCTTCTATGAAATTGGTAAAAGGGCAAGATGATGATGCTGAACGAACTTAATGCTAGAAAACGTAGTCAGCCAAGTGAGGGTAAATGAGGGTCACGAAATAGAAATTTCTTGCAATAGGTCCACCTCTTATGAAAATGTTTTAAGGTACATAAGGCCAAAGAAGATATTTCTAGATTCCTCTCCCTTTATCTAATCCTCTAGTTAACGAAGCCGTAACAACCGACATTTGTCAAACTCCAAAACTTTCCTAGATCATACCTGTGATTTAGCAAGAATTGAAGTTGAAAATTTTGTCTCAAAATGATCGAGACAACTAGTCATTGTCAAAAGTAACGATCCATTGCCTGAAGTCGTTGTCAGCCCGTCGGTTACCTTTAGGAACCAATGAGACATGGAACGACCCATTGTGAGGAGTAATGAGTAGTCCTGTCACTCGTTGCATCCCAAGTACCGGCAACCTCGCCGACATCCCCCGAAGCAATGAGTGGAATCCACGACTCATTTTCACCTCTAACGAAGTTGTTATTTCCACCCGTCACCAGATCTAGGAATCTCAAACAAACAAAGGGAGACGACGCCTGCCATAATGACCCATTTTTTCAACCAATGAGTCGTTGGATCGTCCGTTAGTGGTTCCATTTTTTCCAACCCTCCGGGGAAGGGCAACGAGGAACCAACCCACTCCGTTAGTTCACCACATCCAACAAGTCATTGTCCCCTCTTGTTGCCAATTTCCAATGAACATGAAATTTAGGCCCAGGACCAACAACTAGTCCAAATGAGTCGTGGTGTCAACTAACGACTCGTGTGAGCAAGCTGGATCCAGACGACAGCTTTTTTTTTCTTAGACATTCTCTTTGGGGAATTTTTGTAACTTTCAACCGTTTAATCATAAACTAAGTTGTTTTTTGTATGTTTAGGAGAGATACAAAGGGCTGATCGATGTAATCCTCTCATCTTCTCAACACATGATTTTCAAAACGTAGAAGTTCCAAGCGTACATCTCAAAGCTAGGCTAGGGCTTTCAATTTTCTTTCGTACTTCTTCAGATTTATCTCAAGGATTCTACTCTAGATATGTGGGAATTCAACAAGGGAATTTCCCTTCCCTTGTGCTCCAAACACCCTTCTAAATTCTTATCAGCTTAGCCCCCGAATATCAAAAATAGGATAAATTTTTAATCGTTATGAATATTTCTTAAGGGATGCGCTTCTTATGAATGCTTGCAATGTTTTCACTACTATCAATCATGTTGGTATTCTCTTCTTGAAACAATGTCTTAGCCCTAGTTTTACAGCTACAAGAAATTGGGTCTTGCATAATTGTTTCGATACAAAGGTTGCTTGACTCTGCTTGTTCTGAATTTCCATGTTATTACCATCAAGTGAGTTCGCGCCGCCAATTCTAGTTCACTCTCATTCAGTAAATATCCTTTTCAAAGATCTTTCAATAAGTTAGTTTATCGTTTTTAACAATAGCTTAGTTCTTGAGGAGTTTAGTAGCACTCCCTAGTACGTTTATTAGATGGTTCTCTAGATGGTTATCACGCTTCCGCATAAATAGCTTTGGGCGTCTTAGAACACTAGCTTTTAGTTATCGTGTCCTGCGACTCTCGTAAGTTACTTCCTGGGAATAGGTATTCCTAACTTAGTCTAGGCACGCTTGAGCAAATTAATTTAGTAGCGTTAGGACTATAATGAGTTGACTTGGGTTCTATAACATCCAAAACTACACTCCTTTATGAAAGAGTGTAAAACGGTTGTTGTATCAAAAAAATATCCTTAATGGATGTCGGGCCGAACCCCATAGAAAATTGAGTTGATAATTCAAAAGTTATAAAACTAATTCAAACTAGAGCGCATAATTGTTCAACATTTGAAAGTAAAATTGGGGGGAAATTAAAGGGAAATAACTATCTAATTCTAAACTAAGACTAATTGGGGGAAATTCCAATTGAAGAAATCACAAGTGAGAGGCAAAGGGAATTCTATATATGATAGCACAATTAAATCTAGAATTTCTTTAGTGCCTTAGAATCAAAATTTTTCATAGATAGCAAGGGATAATTCACACTATTGTTTTTCAAACTATAAGAATGCTTATTCCTTGTGTTCTTTCAAACCCGCCCCCATAGCCAATTCAAGTTATCAAGCACACAAGCTTGAGGAAGGACTAGTTATTTCTAACCTTGACCTTTCATAGAGTGAAAATGTCGGTTTTGACTATCTCAGCTTAATTCCACACATTAACACTCCAATTCATAACTTTATCATCTCACCCACTACCTTTCTCTCTCAAGCAAAAGCGTAGAAAAGTAAAGCACAATTCATATTTGAAAACCATCAATTTAGGCGCTTATAACTTTGGAGAAGATAATAGATCTAAAATTTCACAAGAGTTCAAGAGAAATTTATCAAAACCCAATAAAATTAACAAACCCGCAATGAATATACCTCTATCTACCAAATTAGTCAAGCATATTTAAAGATAGAGAGAAGATACCAAGAGGATTCCCTCACATTCCTCACGTTGGCTTCACAAATTTTGCTTCACAAGCTCTTTATAATAAATGGTGGAATTCCTCCAAAATGGGTTAAGTAAAAAGAGAAGAAAATTCCTATCTAACTTTGCATTTCTATGGTGAAAGGATTCTACCAAAAATTCTATGAAAAAACGATGGAAGTCTAGATGATTCAATGAGTGGTGTATTATGAAAGTTATGTAGATATATATACTTTCTCGTGTACAACTTTCCCCAAATGTCCTTGAAGATTATAGATTTGAGACCTTTTTGGACCCTTTTACCCTTCATTAGATGGCCTCTCCGATGAGGAACCGGCATTTTGTCGATGGAAATCCGGGGAGGACCAAACATTAGTCGGTAGAAAACAAGAGTTTCCGAAGGGGAACCGGGCGTTCAATGGGCATTTAGGCCGGTGCCATCTCTGTGAAGGGCTAGTTGTTTATCCGTTCCGGGAAGTAGCTTCGGCGTTTCACCCGCATTTCACCCTTCCGCATCCCCGTTTAGTCGATTCAAAGCATGTTTTTGCACCTCTTCCGGATCTCAAATCTTCTATTATCTTTGACCTCTCCTTTACATGGTAAACTTATCCAATTTCATCTCAAACTCTATATATGTTATGCTCGATTTCATGCTTTCATCACATGATGTACCTTGAAAGAATTCAAGAGAAGGGCATAAATCCACATGAATCACTCAAAACTAGGCAAAACTCGTGCTTAGGAGCCTAATGAGTTGATAAACTCCAACTCATCAAAACCCCAAACTTGAAACACGGTTTTGTCCTCAAGTAATACAATTCTTACAATTGAGCAAATGAACATAGATGAGTTTTTGCATCAAGGGGCCAATCAAGACGTTCTTTCACAAAAGGACATTGCTAAAGCTAGGCACTACAAAGATGCACAAAATCATTAAGCCTTAAGGAACCCACATTATACACTAACTAAGAAAAGAAAATACTCAAACCATGTTGCACAAGCTTCAATAGGTGACCACAATCATCAAGAACATCTTACATGCATTCCTTTCATTCAAACAAGGGGCATAGTTCCTCAAAACAAGTTCAAAGAGCATCTCAAGTCTTTGAAAATTTACATTCAACAATTTTCTTAAAGTTCGGCTACTCGCTGTATTAATCATATCTCTCTTTGAAAATAATTTTAAGCATGTACTCCAAGGAAATGATGCCTTTCACAAGAAGAGAGAATCTCACACTCATTTTTTAGCATTTTACACAAAGGGATTATAAGATAAGACAAATGTGCTCACTCTCACAAAGAAATTCAAGTGTATACAAATTGACCCATAGGCTTGTCCTTCATGTATCTTGCCACTAATGTAGTGTTTGCTACACTCAAATCAAATAGGACTTGTGAGTCATAATGAAGGCCAAGTGTGAGGGCAGGATACAACATTTTTTAGCTTTAGTGACTAAAGTCTCCTAATGCCTTTACAAACGCTTGTGACATCCAATAATCTTATTTAGATCACTCCACTTTATTTCTCCTTGTTCATTATCTTCATCATATGTGTAACACAAGCAACCCTTATAACGCCGGTGAATTTCACACATTTGTAGCCTCATATATGCAAGAGATAGCACCTTTTCACTATTCTCTCTCTTTTTGATGATCTGAGGTATTTCAAACCCATCGACTCATTCATTTCATCACAATTTTGGTGCTACTCTCACATTGAAGCTCTCATTTTTCCCCTTCTCTTGCAAACCCCCAAACTTAGGCTTTTTTCTTATCTCCATTCATTTTCTTATTGCCTCTCTATTTCATGGGCTTCAAGCCCCACTTTTCTTATTTTATCAATGGAAATTAGGAGGATGGGTTCCGAAAGAGAAGGACTAAAAAATTGGTCATTAGGGCTTTGTAATGTGGTTTCCAAATAAAGGGTTCAAGGCTCAAATGTTGGCTATCAAAGATTAATGCTCAAGGAGGTCAATTTGGGTGAAGTGACTAACAAAAGAGGGCCTAAGATCATGTTCTAAGTGCAGCCACATCTATCATTTCTCCTGAATCACACTTAGGCAAGTTCTAGAAAATCATGCATACACAAGACTAAGCCAAAAACCTCACCACTCAAGGAATCACAATTCAAGGAGTTCACACACTTCCTTTGTCACTTTAATAGGATGACTTTTAAAAAGATAGTTATGAATCAACAAGCCAAGAAAGGAATATATACCCATGAAAAGAGAGTGCTCCTTTCGCATTTAGATACCCCTGTTTTCTTTTTCAAAAATTAGTGCACAATTCCAAGCACAAAATATTGGTGGTACCTCATCCAACAAGTGCACAAAAGTCTCTATAAGACTCTAGACTTGACAGCTTTTGCCTTAAGAAAGTCACCTCTCTATCTATCATCTAGAAGTGCCAACTTGGTTCAACAACAAAAAGAAAATACAAAGAAACCGCTCCTTGGGAAAGAACCATAGTATAAATAAAACCCCTTGAGTTCAAAGAATACTATCTAAAAAGGAAATAATACTAACAAGCAATGACGATTTGACCCCAAGAATGACGACACCCAATCGATCATAGGGTCATATCGATATTACTTAATATCATGGACTACCTGTACTTCACCCCTAACAAAAATAAAGCATTGTCCTCGATGCACATGGTAAAACAAAAGAAAGGAATAGTGAAAGAACTCCCCGGGCCTTCTGCTCATAACCGCATTCCATCAAGCTTTGCGCCTTTGAATTGGCATTTCACTGGGCTAATGTAGATATGACACTACTTAAGCAATTTTCTTCCAAGCATTCTATTTGACATCTCGCGTTTCGCGCTTTTTGACTTGCGCTTCGCCGGTTAAGCCGTTGCTCAATTTGAATTTGCCTTCTCTCACCTTTATCATATTTCCTACCTATTCAATCCATGTACAATCAATGACAAACACCAACATAAAGTAAACAAAACAAAAGGAAAGTAAGAATAAATGTAAAGCATTTGGGTTGCCTCCCAAAAGTGCTTTAGTTAACATCGTGGTTCAACGACTTAAACTTTCACCACTTTTATCTCCACTTTAAGCATTTGAATTGCACCCCTAGCTTTTTATCCATTCTTCTACTACTCTTGAGGGTGGTGGTGTAAGAATCAAGGGACCAAGCAATGGATGTTGCATCTTCGTTTGGCCCTTAAAGGAAGGAGGTTCTTTGGCCCTATTGTCATGGAATACTCTAAGATGATGCCACCTTGATCTTCCTCCTCAACATCCTCCATTAACTTGGTTCCTCGGGCCTCCATTTTGTCAACCAAGTTCAATGATGAAAATGATAAGAGGGCAAAGCCTAAGCCGCCCCTTTCAAGCATGCTTCTGTTGACATCCTCCTTTCAAGTACCATACCCTTGGAGTGTGATTTGTTGGATGTCATATGGAGATTCCCATCGTTATTTATGCAACCTTGGCGTCTTGCATTTTTACAATGTTGGTTGGTTGGGACACCGCGACTTCTTCAACACTCACCTTCACTCCTCCATCATGATCCTTTTGAGTTATGCCCCATTATTCACTTCTTCTTGTTATGCTCCTCAATATCTCCTACTTCTTTATTCTTTTAGAGTTTCACAACTTTCTTCTTGAGGAGTTGCCGATTCCATGGGTAGTATGGATGGGTTTTCATGCTTTTCTCGCATTAGACTCCCGCCCAAAAAGGTTTGGAGCATGGCTTCCATGCACCCACATGTATTTCTCCTTACCTCTCTTGCCATGGCTTCATTCCCTTCAAGATTAGGAGCAATTACTTCTATCATAGCCACTATAACGAGAAGTGACCCCATTTGGGAATCCAATACAATGTCTCCCATGACTACTACATAATGTGCATCTATACCCATCATAGGAAGGAGAAGGTGCACTAATCTCCCTTCTAGGGGCATATTTGCAATCTTGCCAATAGTGTTGTCCTCAACAATAGGGACATGAGTCATCATAATAAGAGTTGCAACCAACAAACCTTATTTCATTCCAAGATGCCATAATATACTACAAACAAACAAAAATAAAAACAAAACAAGATTAAAACAAAAAGCAATATTAGTTCGAATCAATAAGTAACTAATGTATTATCACAACTCAATTCCCCGGCAATGGCGCCATTTTTTATAACGTCCAAAACTAAACTCCTTACGAAATAGAGTAATGGTCGTTGTATCAACACAAATATGTCGACGGATATCGGAATCGAATCCCAGCTGCATAATTGAGTCGATAATTCAAAAGTTATAAACTAATTCAAAATAGAACGCATAGTTGTTCAACATTTGAAAATTAAAATTAGGGGAAAATTAAATGGAAATAACTATCTAATTATAAACTAAGACTAATTGGGGAAATTCAAATTGAAGCAATCACAAGTGAGAGGCAAAGGGCATTCGATAGATGAGAGCACAATTAAATTAGGAATTTCTTTAATGCCTTGACTCAAAATTATCATAGATAGCAATGATAATTCACGTTCTCTTGTTTTTCAACCATAAGAATGTTTATGCCTGGTTTCTTTAAAACCCCAAAGCCAATTCAAGTTATCAAGCACACAAACTTGAGAAAGGACTAGCTATTTCTATTATTGACCTTTAATAGAGTGAAAATGTGGGTTTTAACTATCTCTAGCTTTATCCTTACGTAATTAACACTCCAATTTCTTACTAATATTTTCTCATCTTCTCTCCCAAGCAAAAGCAAGACAAGTAAAGCACAATTCATGTTTGCAAACCGTCAATTTTGGCAATTATAACTTGAGAGAAGATAATAGATCTACAATTTCAATGAGAATCCAAGAGAAATTTATCAAAACCCAATCAAATTAACAAACCCACCATGAATACACCTCTATCTAGAAAATTAGTCAAGCATATTTAAAGATAGAGAGAAGATACAAACAGGATTCCTTTCACATTAATCACATTGGCTTCACAAGTTTGCTTCACAAGATCTTACAACAATGGTGGAATTCCCCAAAATGGGTTAGAGAAAATTAAGAAGAAAAGTTCTATCTAACTCTACTAAATTCTATGGTGAGCGGATTCTCACTAAAATTCTATGAAAAAGATGAAGTCTAGATTATTCAATGAGTGGTGTACAATAAAAGTTATGTAGATATCTATACTTTCTTGTGTACAACATTCCCCAAATTACTTTGAAGATTCTATATCGTTTGGAGAACTTTTTGTACCCTTTATCCTTTTGCTACGGCCTTTACATGGCCTACCTCTTGCCGACTTTTTCCCGTTGCTCCGAC
Organism: Datura stramonium; assembly: GCA_018107945.1. Lineage (NCBI taxonomy): Eukaryota > Viridiplantae > Streptophyta > Magnoliopsida > Solanales > Solanaceae > Datura > Datura stramonium. The sequence goes on from JACEIK010001904.1 coordinate 184,525, forward strand.
TGCTCCTCTCCTTCACCAACTTATAAATTATTCCTCAAAATCATTGAAACCTACAAAACAAGGACTAATCATGTTGGTTAGCACATATCTTCACATTCATAAAAGATCACATGAAAATATATAAAATAACTTAGATAAACAAGACTAATTTAAGTTATAGTAAGCATCACCGCGCATGCTATTTTGCCCGAAATCATACAACTAAAGGGCTTTCTAGATAAGGGCTTCATCAAGCCCAAGATCTCTCCATGGGGTGCTCCAAAGTTGTTGTTCGTATAAAGAAAGATGGTACTCTCGTAATAGCGTTGAATACCATCACCAAGCAAAGTTATACCAAGAATAGGTATCCACTACCTGTGATTAATGACTTGATCGTATCAACTTCAGAGAGCTACTTGTTTTCCAAGGTAGATCTCGATCGGGGTATCATCACTTTAGGTTCATCGAATGTGACATACAAAAATAGCCTTCAAAACTCGGTATGGTCACTATAAATTTGTGGTTATATCATTCGGGATCAACCAATGCCCCTACATCTTTCATGGACCCGATGATCGTGGTATTCAAACCATACCCGGACATGTTTGTTGTTATGTTCTCGACGATATTTTGGTGAACTCAAGAAATAAAGAGGATCATGCTAACTATCCGAGGATAGTGCTGCGTACTCTTAGAGATCGCCTATTGTTCACTAAAACTCGCCATGTGAATTATGGATGAAGTCCGCAGCCTTCCTCGGTCATGTGGTCTCGTAAGGGTATTCAAGTTGATCCTCAAAACATAGCAACAGAAAAGATTGGCCAAGACCCATTTAACCAACAAATATCGTGGAGTTTTGTGGGTTTAGCTTGTTATTATCAATGGATTGTAGAGGGGTTTTGGTCTATTGCGTTCTCCGGCTAAACTAACTCAGAAAAAGGTGAAGTTTTAGTGATGCATGTGAGAAGAGTCTTGAAGAGTTGAAGAATCGATCACTACAACTCCGCTTTGACCTTATCGAAGGAACATATGGGTTCGTAGTCTGTCAGGACAGCGTCCCGAGTTGGCCTCGATTGTATTCTAATGCAGCAGTGGTAAGGTAATAGCTTATGCCTCCAGACAACACAATGTTCATGAGAAAAACTATCCGACTCCATGACCTTGAATTTGCAAGAGGGTGTTTTCTTTGAAGACTGGAAGGTTGGGCTGGTGGATGGTGATGTATTCACCTCAAGAGCCTTTTAGTCGCTGTAAGACTTTACCTTTTGTTAGAGGTATAATGTCAGAGTACAAGATGTGCGAGAAGCTAAGTCACTCAAGTGGCAATGTGGTTGCGGAATACCTTTGTGTGATGCCTAAACTCTGTGTTGAAATAAGAAGTTATAAGGATATCTTCATATAGATAGTTGCAGTTTAGTTAGTTGATTCAAATGAGAGTGGAGATGTAATTGAGAGTTGATCACAATCACTGGTAGTAGAGGTTGTCAAAGTAGATGAATACTTCATACTCCTCAAACCGAAAGGAGCAAGTTCTATGAAAAAAATGGAGGCTTTCTCCACTGGGGTGATGGTGTTTGCTAATAAGGCGTAATATGTGTCCAGATATAGATAACTTGGAGACAACAAATATTGGCGTAAGCACATGACCCCATATTCTATCCACCTAGGTGCCACGTAAGATGTACTCGTGACCTACGAGAAATCTACTGGGTGGAACGACATGAAGACGTGACATTGCGTAAGTTTGCGGCTAAGTGTCCGAACCGCCAGAGGTTAAAGTTGAACATCAAAGACCCGGGGTATGACTCAGATATCAACATACCCACTTGAAAGTGGGAAGAGGTAAATATGGACTTCATTATAGGTTTACCTTGTACTCGCTTCATAAAGATGATTCCATTTGGGTGATAGTAGATCTATGACTAAGCCAAAGATATTTTATCACCAGCTAAGATGACAAACTCAAATTTGAGGATTATGCTAGACATACATCCAGAGCAATATACCGCATGGAGTTACCTTGTCCATTATTTTAGATAGAAGTGAAATGCTCACCTCATATTTCTAAAAGTCATTTTAGAAAGTACTTTGTACTCAGGTCAAGCCTCGCCATGCCTTTCACCCTCAAAAGATGGACAAGTTGAGCAGACTATTCTGTACCTTAGAATACATGTTAAGAGCTTGTATGATCGACTTCAAGGGTAGTTGGGATGACACCTACTCTCATCGAAGCTTCAGACATAACAATAGCCACTAATTTCAAGATTCGATGGCCCCATTTGAGGCATATGTGGTAGGAGGTGTAGGTATCCTATAGTGTGGTTTGAAGTAAGCAAATCTACCTTGATAGGGCTAGACTCAGTTCATTAGGCTATGCATAAAGTGTAGCTTATCGTAGAAAGGTTGAAAATAGCTCACCTACGTAAATCATATATGCGTATGTGAGGAGAAGAGAACTAGAGTTCGCTATAGATGATTGGGTTTTTCAAGATTTCACCTATGAAAGGGATTATGAGGTTTGGAATGAAAGGGAAACTCAGTTCCCGATATGTAGGTCCTTATAGGATCTTGAGGCGCTTTGGCAAGGTGGCCTATGAACTGGAATTGCCTTCAGAGTTGGCATCTGTTCACCCAGTTCTCTATGTGTCACTATTGAAAAGTGCATCGATGATTCGACCTTAGTTGTGCCACTAGATAGTGTGGAGGTGAAATATAATCTCTTATGAAGAATTCCCGCCCCGATCCTAGACTAGGTTCGTAAGCTTAGAAACAAGGAGGTTACTTCAAGAAGGTTTAATGGAGGAACTAGCTAAGCTGAGGGAGCCATAATGGAGGTAGAAGTACATGATGGCTAAATACCCTCATGCCCCCTTCTAGTTTAGTTTCAACATCAGGTATTAAATTCCTCCTAAGTACCAGCTTAGTTCCATACTATCGCCTTTATTCATGTTTTAAATATGCATCCTAGCTCGCATCAACTAAGTTAGTATGCCCGCTCGGTTTGGAGTCGCCACTCCTTCAAAAATCATTTTATAGTTTTAGTTTGGGAATTGCAAGCCCTTTCTCTCCCAATTTTCCAAAAAGTTTTAGCTTTTACCCTAAGGACAAATGATCCCAAGGGGGAGACATTATAACACCTCAATACTTTCCTAGATAGAAGTTAGACTCAAAGCAGAAGAAGCAAAAAATTTTTGTCTCAAATAATCGAGACAACGAGTCGATGCAAGAAGTAATGACCTACTGCTCTGGGTCATTTTTCAGTTTGCCAGTTACCTTTTTGGGAACCAGCGGAGACATGGAATGATCCATTCCGAGAAGTAATCCAGTCATCCTCAGAATTTGTACTATCCTAACTATTGAAACCTCGCCAAACATCCCCTAGAAGCAACGTATCAGAACCTAATGTTCATTGAAACCTTTAAATGAGTCGCTATTTCCAACCCGCCTGTAGATCAAGGAATCCTTCAAGTCAGAACAGCGGAGGCGATGGGCAAATACACCCACTTGTTTGTTCAACCAATGAATCGCTGGGTTGTCTCTGCTGGTTAGGTTCCAGCTTTTGTTCCAAACCTCCAAAGGCCCACGAGAGGAACCAACGACCCGTTGGTTCATCCAAAGAATTATTGTCTCCTCCTATCACCAATTTCCTGTGATACGAAATTTAGGCGCAGATTAACAATCGGTCCCAACGAGTCTTGGTGTCAACCAACGACTCCTGTGTGACCCATTAGATCCGTGACTAACGCTGTAATTTCAAGTACATTTTAACTTCTTACCTTTTAATCCCTAAACTACATCAGTTTGGGTATGTTTAGGAGAGAGTTAAAGGGGTTGGATCTACGTAATCCCTCTCATCTTCTTCTTAACAAACGATTTTTAGAACGTAGAAGTTCCGTGCACACATCTCAGTAGCCAGACTAGGCTTTCAATTTTCTTTCAGAATTCTTCATATTTATCTCAAGGATTCTACTCCATCTATATTGGAATTCAACAAGGTAATTTCCATTCCTTGATTCAAAACTACTTTTGTAATTTCTTACCAGCTTCTAGCTCAATATAAGAAATAGGGTAAATTTTTTTGTCGTTGTGAATATTTCTTTGTGGGTTGTAGTTCTTATGAATTCTTTGCAATGTTTTCACTACTTATAAAGCATGTTATTATTCTCTTCATGAAACATTGTCTTAGTCCTAGTTGTATGAATACAAGAAACTGTATCTTCATAACTATCTAGGATCAAATGTTGCTTTACTCGTTAGTTCTGAATTTCCGTGTTATTACCATCATGTGAGTTCACGATCGTTTGAATGCTTACTCACTCGCAGAATAAAAGAATAGCCTTTTAGTATCTTTCAAGAAGTCACCTGGATCAGCTTTGACAATATTGAAGCTCTAAGGCATTTAGTAACACCATAGCATCATTATCACGCCCCTCTTCAGAAAGTTACAATGCTTCCACATAAGTAGTTCTCACAATTTTAGAACACTAGCTTCGCTATCGTGTTCTACGACTCTCAAGTTACTTCCAAATAAGTATTTTTGACTTAGTCTACGCATTAGTTTTGAGCTATCAATTTAGTAGTCAAGTTAGGACTATCCCGTGGGAGTAGGACTTATACCGAGTGGACCGGGGGTTCCACAAGACCCAAAGTTTTCGTAGCTACGTTGTCGCGTAGGGTCGTTAGCCCAAACGGGCCTCAAATCCTTGTGATCACTACCTCAACCACTATACCAACATGGTATAGTGGACTCACCGATGGGTGTATACATTGACTCACGTCTAGCTACATTGCTATATGTCACTATAGACTTCCACTCTGTCGTGATAGTTCAGTCAGCCTTCGCTCTACTACTCTATACAGGACACATTTTATGCACTCTATCGGCCTGGGTCTGGGTATTAACCGCATCCTAAACTATAGATTGTTTACGCATTCAAGACTCGGCTGGTCATTTCATGTTATCTTAGTTTTGTTGTTGATTTCCATATTTCATGTATATTTCACTTACTCGCACATTCAAAGTACCGATGCATATTTCTTATTTTATCATATTATGATACAAGTGGAGGTTCTTAGTCAGCCGCAAAGATCAATAGTTCCTCTCCGCATTATTTCAAGAATGGTGTTTATTGGTGAGTCCTCATTGTTCGGTGACGTTGTTTTATTGATAGTTCTTTACTTATTCAAACTTTAGAGTTAGCTAGGAACTTGTCCTAGCAACTCGCTTCGCATTAACAATTGTTTAGTGTTTATTTCATTTTACGTTTACTCTTTTCAAAATAGCATTACTTGAATAATTATTTTTACACAACTTCCGCTATGTTTAAATCCGCATACCAAGCAAGGGATGTTAAGCCTTGGGTTCACTTGGGGTCACTTAGCCTGTGCACACCGTGTCACACATGTGGTGTAGGACTCGTGTCGTGACAACATTGAACTTATAAAATAGAACTCAAATGTATAAACTATCGATATGCCTATGGAACCATCTTTATGGAAGGTTATACATAGTATCTTTTATGTTGTTAAAGTTATACATAAATAAGAATACAATAATAATAAACACACACACACACACACACACTTATATATATATGCTACGTTCAGTTATACCCTAAGGCGGGTGCTACTGCCTTTAGAATATTGTTATATGTTTATTAGAGTTCTTTAGTTACTTAGACCTCCTGAGAATTTTTTAAGGCTTTAAATAGACATATCTCATATTTTTTGAAAGTTATATATGTGTAAGGAAGCTAACCCAAGTGTAAAAGTTGAGGCGTTAGTAACAAAGGAAAGATAAGAGTACTGTTAAACCTTTAAGGTAATATGTTAGTTATATGCTCTCTATCTCGTAATTAATTTCAAGAACCTTGAAGGATGCTAAACTATAAGCAAGATGAGGTATAAGAGATGCTATCAATTATGTAAAGGGGTAAGTGCGTAAAAGAATTTACAACATATGAACTCGTGCGTAAAAAACTTAAGTGTGGATTAGGAATTACAGGTGTGGAAAATAAGTTAAGATGAATATGAAAAGTAGAGATAAAGGTTGTTAACTTAGACGATATGGGTTACGGGACAGAATGAGTTAGGCAAATGGCTAGCAAGATTTAATTCTATTCTGGCCACGTTTAGCAAAAAAGAGTTATAAATAAGATTGTTTATTTCGGTATGTGTTAAGTTGATGAATGTCCAGTGAAGTGTTTACTTTTTGCGGAAATGATCATAATCGAAATGCTTGAGATGGTAACTCAAGTTAAAGAGAAGTTCTTCTTCGTGATTTCTAAATGATTATCTTTGATTATTTGTTAAGTGTTGTTATTATTTTTAAGTCTTATCAGATTATTCCCCGGAAGCATCTAAACTACTTATAATGTCATTAAGATTCTCTTAAGTCAGCTTTGATATTGTAAAGTTTCATACGAACCATTCCTATGTTGTTCAAAGCATGACTTTAGGTCTTATTTGTCTCAAAGGCAAATTTCCTAGATTGCTGCTGCTCTGGGCGCTTTCATGTTACAGTAGCTCCAAATTTGAGATATGCGATCTATGTCTTCCTATTCATTAGTCACATTGAAATGTGATATAGATGTTTAATAAAACAACGTACGCTCAAAAATCACGATATGAAGGTCTAAAAGTCAAACGAGTATAAGCACAAAATAAATGTTAATATTGTTAAGAGAAAATGATAAGTTGTTGTTATTTCTCCCCGCACCTCTTGTTAGAGTTGCTAGGATAAGGATTAAATTTATGAACGTGGTGTCTATATAGTCTTTATGATATTCCAATCCTACGAACTTCCCTAGAGTTCATTCACAACATATATATGTGCTTAAATGTACAAATGAAATGTGATGTGTGCATGTCATGATTGTAGTATTTGGGGTCGTAGTAAGACCCTACACATGTTATAGTTAATGAGTTTGCATGTGTCATGCTGTAGCATACGCATAGACTCAAAGGTGAGCCCCATCGACTACATTTATGATTGTGATTGAGATTTATTTTTATTTACCCCTGCATGATACACCGGCTAGAGATAATTTTATTTTATCCCGCATGATACACCGGGTTGGATAGGGCTGCTCGCAAGAGAATTATGATGCCCGCAGGGACCTGGGGACAGGTCAGAGGGCCATATTAAGATACACCATATTGAGACTATGAAGGCTATATTGAGATAATAAAGCAAATTAAGGTCGGGTGAGGGTCGATCTGGTTATCAATAGCTACATTATGACCCAGTTAACCCAAGGCTCGGGATCCGCTATTATGACCCATAGTCGAGCCAAGGCTCTGGGGTCCAAGCATGTTAGCTTGCATTATGATCCATAGCTCTAGCCAAGGTTCGGGTTTCCAATTACAGTGGTCACACTATGATCCATAGTCAAGCAAAGGCTCGGGGTCCAAAGACAAAGCTTACATTATGACCCTCAATCGAGCCAAGGCTTGGGGTCAAGATACAGTTACCGGATCCCAAATGTCTCAGATACAATTACAGTTACTTGTAGAGTGCACGGGGTACCAATAGGTGTATATAGACTAATTGGCACCTACCGTGCTTATGGGGGCCCGTGTAGGTTATTTTGTGCTGCTTGTACCTCCTCATGGGGGCCAGTTAGGTTCTTTTCTTACATATTTGTTCGCCAGCCTATAGCTTATGAATGAATAGTCGCACGCTTCATCTCATATATGTGTAGTGTTTTACTAGATGAAAAAGTTATGGATAAGAAAGATTACAAAAAGTTAACTTATGGCCCTTACTACCGTTCACTTTCAGTTTTTATTCGCCTTAATCAGTTTTGTTATTACTCATATTCGGTGTACATATTGTACTAATGCCCAACTATGGGGCAATCGCATACTTGCCTCGCAGTTTAGACTGCACAGTTCAGACTTCCATTAGCAAGCTTGTTCAGTGGTCAAGATTTCTAGCTACCTTTCATTCAAAGTTACCGTGCAGAGATTACGCCTTTTCTAATAGCATTTGGTAGGTCGAGGCCCTATCCCGACCAATATTTTCATTTAGAAGCTTGAACTAAGGGGCCAGCTAGTTAGTTGTTGTTGGTCGTGTGGGGCCTACTTTGTTTAAGTTTATGTGTTGGTTGTGTGGGGCCATGAGATAGCCGCTGTTTTTGGCCTCTTGTTATAACTAGACAGCATGGTGGTCTTGCCGGCCCACATAGATCCCTTTTAGTTCCGTATTGGCCGGGTTAATGTTTTCTTTTATAGGTACCGGTGGCCTTGTCATCCCGAGGTTGTGTTTGGCGCCGAGATATAGCAGCTTGATTTCTTAATTATGATATGCCTAGCTGTGCCTGCACTTTGCATCCTATGTGGAATTAGGTGCCGGTCATGTCTCCCAAGGTGGGGCATGACAAAAATATCCCTAGGGAAAAAACCTGGAAAATCACGATAGGGGGCCAATTCAAGTCACTCAACGAAGTCGTTGGTTGAGACCACGACCATTGGGACTAGTCATTGTCCTAACGCTCTTGGTTCTGGGCTCACTAGAATTGGCAAAAAGAGGTACCACAACTGGTTGATGAACTAACGAAAGTCACTGGTTCCTCCCCTGTCACCGGATAGAAATTTGGAGATCGATAACGACAAATACAACGACTCGTTGGTAGACCCAATAGGTCATTGTGTTGAGTCATTATCTCTACTGGAGAAACTAGTAAAATCACTTATTTGACATGAGGGGGGGGGGGTCACAACGACTCATTTTTGGAGACAATGGGTCGTTTCTACCACTCGTTGTCACCGAAAAGGTTTCGGGACTCCTCAACCAACGACTCACACCACGAGCCGTTTTAACAAACGACGACACGTTGGTTGAGCCGAGGGTTCGGGAAGAGGGATTTCTGATTTGGGACCAACAAGTGACAAGATGACTTGTTGTTCCTCACAACAGTTCTTTCATGTCCTATTGGTTCCCAAAGGACCAAATAGGGCTAACCACGACTGACACAATGAGTCGTTAGAGTTGACCACGACTTGATGTCCTCGCTGCACGAGGCATTTTTTTCTCGGTTTCTTTTTGTATATTTCTTGTGCTCCCGAGTTTGGTCTAGGAAAATTTTGGGTGTTACAATATGATACATCGGCTAGAGATATTTTATTTTATCCCGTATGATACACGTTGGAGATATCTTTATATAACCCAAGATGGGTACAAGCCGAGATATATTTATTTTACTTCATTATGATACACCGGCTGAAGATATTTTTTTACCCCAATTGTACACCCATTGGAGATATTTTTTATTTTACCCTGTGATACACCGGCTGAAAAAATTTTATATATAGATTTAAGGTCTTGTTTTTTCTTGTGCATTACTTAATCGCATTTCATCTAATTTTAGAGTTATTATCTAGTTTCGGTTTCCAAGATTCCAAGTTGCTACTTTTCCTTATTCCTGATTCAGTTATCTTAAGTTCACTTCTGTTATCATGAGTTATTATCAATTATAGGTTGTAGAGTTTTCGTGTTATCTCTATCCTTTATATGTTTATGTGTTGATTCAACTATTACAAGATTGTTATCTCGTGGTTACAGTTTTAGCCTTACATAACACATATTTATTCATACTAATATCCTTCAAATGACCCGTTTCTGTCGCAGTGTGTAGAGGACAGGATTTGCCATGTGTTGTAGCGGTTCGTGAAATCAACAGATGTGATGGTATGCTCCTTTCTTCCAGAGCGTAGGTTTTAGCCATTTCAGCATGAGTTTTGAGTTATGTTATGGTTAGGTCGAGCCCTATTCCACACGCCTAGTTTACTCATTAGAGGCTTTGTGGACTTAGTATGTATAGGATTTAGTTTGTGGCCCGTCACTTTCCATTGGTTGGTTTAGCATAGTCGTGGCCTTGTCGGCATTTTAGTTATTTATTTGTGGTAGTTTAGATCTTATAGGTTTAGATGTTTACTTTTGTTGATTGTGTCGGGTGGCCTGGAAAGCCTAGGTATTATGTAAAGTAAGGTGTATCTTATAGCCGGCATCTCGGTCAGTTTAGTATCGAGCGCTAGTTATGCCTCCACCAGCTTTGGGCCGTGACAAGCATGTTATTTTATTTATATATGTTATTATTTAAGGTCGGCCGATGATTCCCGTTTGTACGACGTTACCCCGCACTTTTAGTGTAGACATCATTTCGGGAAGCTCCTCTCGACCTCATCTCTAGAGTAGCTACGCATTAGAAAGGTGAGCGGCTCAAGATGTGATGTTCGAATCCTTCGTAAGATGTATCCTATCCGCATTGAATACTCTTTTGTCAGCTTCTTTTCTTCTAGATTACTCTTAGACAATATTACATAGATGACCCTGTGTGTACAATGACTATTAGATTTTGGGAGCGTTTTAAACCACTAGCCGTTATTATTTCCCTTTTGTTTAGTGATGCTTCCGTTATTTATATTCATAGTGTGATCTCGCTATAATAATCAGTTACGCTTTGGATAAGTAGTTGGGATCGTTACCCGTCTAATCGGGGTTTAGTTTTTTTGGTGCCAATCATGGCCACTTGGGTCGTGACAATTGTATCAATATGTTTATGTTTTTCTTTCATTAATCTCTCACTTTTTTTGTTCTCCCTTTGCGAAATCGAGAAATTTATTCCACGTACTAATCTATTGGATGAAGTTGATGTATCTCTTGTGTCAATAATAGAATTTTACCATTTGAAAGGCATAGATATTCATCAAAATAAACCAAAAAGAAAGTTGGAGGGAAAAGATAATAATATATTAATAATAAGTGAAATTTGAATCATGATTTAATAATAATAATTCAAATTCTGGTGAAAAACATACAGATTTATAGAAACTCTAAGATTACTTAGAATTGTTAATCAAGGCTATAAAATCATTAACTAAGAACCTTATTTCACTTTCTATTTTAAGATTTTGAGACTAATCAATCAAGTCAACTTACTGATAATTTAATTTATTAATTATTTTTTATATTTTTTAGATTATTTTATGTGTAATAATATAAAGTTCACATGTAGAATTTATACATGAAAATATAATCTTTCATAAAGGTAAGATCAATCTCTAGACCAAGACATGAATTTCATCGCCTAACTATTACTTCAACAATGTATATTATTATCATTCAATTTTTCAGGCATATTGACTTACAAAAGAATTTATTATTTTAATAAATTAAAAAAAATATATATGCAATAAATAATAATTATATTAAAAATTAATAGTATAAGTATATTTAAAGGACTATAGAATTATTTTATCAAGTCAATATAAAATATTTATCTCCACTTGGTTCGTTGAATACATACAAGATGCACTATCACAACAAGTAAAAATTATACTACTACCATAATCAAGATAAATTATATTTAATTTTGTCCTATAATTATTTTGCAATATCCAAATTCCATCTTAGATTGTGAGCATAATCTTATAACTTATGAGAATCGATAATTTAATATTCCTTGTATAAATCTAAACCTATAGACTAAATAATCTACTATATAAGTAAAGAACACATGCACATAAATATATGATCTATTTTATTATTTTTAATTAATAATATATTTAAATACACAATTAATAGTACATATCCTAATATCGCGACCCAATTGGTCGTGGATTAGCACTCACGCTAACTCACCAGGCAAACAAATGCTTCCCCAACTATTTACCCCAAGCCATCGACGCTCAATGAAATAAATACATTATGATATAATTAATGGAACATCAATATAAATAGAGAAATTAAAAATAATTCTCTATAAACATTCCCAGAACTTGACTGTCATTGTACGTGAGAACATCTATCTAACATTGTATATGGGTAATTCGGAGAAGAAAAAAAAGAAAACAATCAATGTTCGAAAAAGAGACATCTTCGACGGAGGAGTAGAGCAACACATCTTTGCAACAACTTTCTCTATTGATTTGCTACCTCTAGAGGTGAGATCAAGATAAGCTTCCAGACTGCATTCTACACTCGAAAAGAAGTGTAGGAATAGCGTCAGTATAAAACACGCATTGGTAGGCATCATTGACCAACCTTATATAATAACATATATGTATGCATATGTATATAACAATAATATACTAAGTACTCATGATATCATTTATATAGACACATCATTCAAAAAGTTACACCTACCAAGGTGCTAGTCGCCCGTTTCACTGGATCGACTCGCCGCAAAGGGTCACTTGATCGTCTTGCGGGTCTCGCCGCAATGGTCAAGTTCCATCAAGTAAAGGTACCGCCCTTGCGTAGCTCGACTTGGCTGCACACTCATTATTCTTCTAACTCTTTTTAACATACCAGTCATTATAATCATGATCATCCATGATATTCACAACCATCAATCAAACAATTGGAACATCATAACCACATGCATATATAATGAATCATTCATGATGGTTTCACGACTCATCACAAGCCCTTATTCAACTACACTTACAATAAATCATTACAACACCTCAACAATTCAAATGAGCAAAACACATAATCCTAGGTTTAGTCTAATCAGGTCCTCACATTTTAAGTTCGATCTTACACTCTTACATTCAATCAAGTAATACAACAAATAGTGATATGGGCACACGCCTCGGGTCACATCACCAGAATGCTCAATCACTGGAAAATAGTATACACACAAACCGCATGGTTCCTATTTATGTACCTACCATGACCTCAGGGACTCTAGAAATTCATGTACTGCATCGGCGTGGTACCCACTCCCACTATCCGTTAATCTCGCATGCTCCCTTCGTACACGAGTCACTCAACCATTATTGATCTCCCGAATGCTCCTCTTCTAAGACGAGCCACTCATCTCAAGATATTCATAGAATCCACTTTACTTCACTTATCTCAATGTTTACCACTCAGCTAGTTTATTGACTATGGGAAGAATCTTATCTCACCTCCCTTAACTTGATTAACCACACAATTCATAAATAACATATCAAATAATGCAATTGGAGGATAAAAACAACCTCTAGCATCAAAACTTCCATATTAAATAAATAATGATTTCATAACAAAGATCATTCAACCGAGCACTAACATGGACAAATCCATAATACTTGGAGTCTAGAGACCAATATACACATTATCATTCCACAACTATAGATGTCATTATGTAATGTCTAACTCCTTCTAAACTATAACCTACCTCTATTTGGAGGGTTCGAATGTCGGTTGCTCCGATGGAGCCTTGCCTTTCCCTCAACGCTCCGAACATTCAAAGTCTAGACACAAGAGATTAAGAACAATTAATACTCTACTTTCGAAATCAAAGATTTTGAGAATTCAAACTCACCCCATTCTACCGTTATCAAAGTCCACCTTGTTTAATTCTTTTAAAATTAATCCCACAATCACCATTCCTACCTAGTTCATGAAAGTCTCTACTCCTCAAACCCTTTTAGGTTAAAGGTCCCAATTTCACCTAATTCTAGGTCTCAATCACAAATGGACAAAGTTCTACAAGGACTTTCTCCTTAAGAGTGTTCCTTACTCCCTCGTAAACCTTGGAACCATAAATCTACTTGTTCCCTATTATCCATCCCTAGTTCTACCAACCTCGGGGTTTTTTGCTGTGAAATTTCACCATTAGGATCCCCACCTCCTACATTGATTCATTGCGTTAAAAAAATTAAAATTAGAAGAAATAAGCCAAGTTTCTTACCTTGAGAAAGGGAATTGCCTATTTCCTTAGAAAAATCACTCTAGCTTCAAAAGATCGTGTCTTATAATAATGGGTAAAACTCTGAAATTTCAATTAAAATCCACTTATTAATTCCTAATGCTCATCGTAGTGGACACGCTTAATATCGCCCCAAACACTTTCATGTAGGATTCGATGGTAGAGTTCCTTAACTGCTACAATAAACTCCGACCATGGTAATAGTCTCGCAGCCGTTATCCTCTATTGCAAAACAGTCTCGTAAATCCGTAGCTCCTATTTCTTGTACAAAACCATTTTCCCCGTTTTAAAATACCAACAACATCTACTTGTCATCTTCTTACCAACACTTAGACTAGAAAAAGGGTGTTCTAAGCCTTATTTTTCCCCCCATAACGATAGTCGGGTCGCTATGCATCTAATATATTTTTTAATTAAATATTATTATTGTACGGTAACGACCATATATCAAAATAAAATATGGCCATTACAAATTATTGGGCTCGTGGATTCATAGGCCTATCTCATTAATTTCTATCCATACTATTATATTATTATATAGAAGACCATAAATTGACAACTAATGAATGTTCAAAATTCAGCTTCATCTAAGTGCAAGAAGGAACTATTTTCTTTTCCAAGACCCACGGAAAACCTTATTTCACATGTGTGTAGGTATATACTTTCCATTGAAACTTTTTTTTTAACTTTTTATATAACATTTGAAACTTACCAACCAAATATTGTATAAATTTAAAAATTAAAAAAACAAAAAAAATATAAGTTAAGAATTTTAATTTATTTATATTAATTTTTTACTTCTTTATGTTTGAATATTATATAAAATTATAGTAGTTGAATAATAATGAGTCTATTAATATTTAAAAAAAATTACTCATCCCCATTCTTTGGAAATGAAATTTCATATCAAAATGTTCATATATCTGAATGTAATTTAAAAGTAAGTTTTGCTATACCTCAATATATTTAAAATTTTATTTGAGATTTATTTATGTTATACTAGGAGACAATACTTATAAGTTTAATCAATATGAGAATCTAATATATATATATAGTATAAGGTTAATCAATGTGCGAATCTAATATATATATATATATATATATATATATATATATATATATTATATACTTAATAAAAAGGTCAAATACTCCTTACGCTATGTGAAATTGAACAAAAATATCATTTGTTAATAGTTTGTCCAAGAATTATCTTTTTATCATTAATAGGTTGATCCCAAAATATCTTTGTCGTTATTTCTCTTTAGTCCAAAAATACTCCTTTTCTTATTTTGGGTCAAAATATCTTTTTATAAAATTAATGTTTTTTCTTTAAAACACATTATTTTTTAATAATTATTTTCTTATTTCTTTCTTTTAAAATTCCTTTAACTAATTTTTTTATAAAATTGGATCTTTGAGAAATTCTTCATTCTTTTCTGCAGAAACAAGATGATTAATCATCCGTTTTCTCACGTTTCGTGAATAGCTGGGACATTCTTGCTGAGGTTAAGAACATTTGTAGTGGAATGTAACTGTTGGAGGAATATTATCTTATTTAATCAATTAAAATAGAATAATACCAAACACCGTCATAGCGGATGTGGCGGTATATTCCCCGATCCATTACAACAGAACTCCGACGGTGGTAACGATCTCGCTGCAGTGGTCCCTCGAAACTAGTAGCTCCTATTTATTGTTCAAAAATAATTTCCTAACTTCACAATCCCACCAAAATCTACTTATTACCTTCCCACCAATATTTAGTCTAGAGAGGGGTATTCCGTCTTATCCCCCCACCCCTCCCATAACGACAAACGGGTCGTGACATTGAGGTAACGACCCGATCTGAGACTTCAGATCGCAACACGGAACCTAGAATTACAAATGGTCCCAAGTCGACCGATGACATAAACATGATACCTATAGAACATTATATCAAGTGGAATCTGATATTTAAGTATAAACAAGAGGAAGTTTGAATAACAAAACGTCTATCCAACGGTAATATCATAACTCTGTGTTTGAAGCTGAATATACAAATCTATATCTGAAAAGCCTCTACTAACTAATATGATGCTGGGACAAGCCCCCAGCTATCTCTATGTCTGAAACAAACTGACATAATGACACTGTAAGATAAATTCCCTCGGAGGATGAGGACTCACCAAAAGCAGGGTCTAAAATGGAACAGGAGCATGACTGACGGCGCGACTAAGTATGATTGCTAGAACCTGTATTATGAATTGATACAACATAGAGTATGCAATCATTACTTGTAATTTACTGAGTATTCAAGGTAAGTAAAACAAATAGAATAAGTATAACTAAAATCATGCACATAACGTAAATCATAAGATCACGAGAGTAAGGACTGCATTCTGATATCTGAAAACATATATAGTCATTAATTGAATTTCCATATCTGAATAGAATGACCCAAAACTAAAATTAGAATCATCTGGCTTGCCATAACTAAAATCATATGTAAAACCTTATAATTGATCATTGGGTCAAACCTTCTTAAAACATAATGTCATATGTCATAAACTTTCATAATTGAAATCATGAGGAACAATGGGAGACTCGTCTTATAACTGACACCATCACGATAGAGCTTACATGATTTCAAATGTTACACTAAAGTGGGCAGAGCTGTCCAAAGACTTGCTAAGGAAGCTACCATGATAAATATATAAACTTACAATGGCATGTAGTCTTGAGACCGGGAACCTTGGAACCACAAGCCTACTCGGTGCTAGACACTACTCCCAAAAATATGCATAGTGCCCCCATCATTTTTCAATGAAGCTGAAATCATAAATACATGCATAATCTGAAATATGAACATGGGGAGTCTTGACTCCAAAACATATCATAAGCTGAGAATTAGGAGTATTGACTCCAAATCATATGATAAGCTAATCTCATTTGCCTTGGTTAAAAACATGAAAACATACATAAATTGTGTGCGCTTTCCCAAACCTTAAAATCATGGTTACTTGAATAGACTTCACAAGTCAGAATCATGGATTCATACATGGGTAATTTATAAATATTCTACATACTAGATATTTCCTCCAACTTGAAATCATAAGTTATATACTTGACTTATTCATAAACATGCATAATTGGGCATATTTTTCTAAAAATTAAAATAATAAATTTATAATCAATTAGTATATAAAATCTGCTCATGAATCTTAAAACATATTTTGAAACATGAAGGGAATTGACTCATAACCAAATCATAGAGAATTTCATGAAATTGAGCTAAAACCCCAAAAGATCATGCACTTGAATTAACACTTGTATTAATGAACTTTAGGAGAAATTTGGGCATAAGAGTGAAAGAAATCTCTCATTCGTTGCCCTACATACCTGGGTAAACTGAATCTACACTTGCCTTTGAAAGTCCAAGAGATTGGAGATGAAATTGAAGGGTTTAATCTTGATCTTCAATGGAAAACCTCTAAGCTTGCATGCATGAAAGTTTAATAAATTAGAATAGGTTAAACTCCCTTAGTACACTTCTTTTAGGTCTGAAAGAGATGTAGTTTAACGCTTAGGAGGTTAGGATTTATGAAAACATGCTTACTAATTTTGCAAGAAAACTGACACTGCCAATCCTAACTAGGGACATCATGAGTCGTTAGGAGGAGTGACGACTCGTGGCCTTCATTCACTGCCACTGATAAAATTTTCCTTCAACTGAAATTCTCCAACTGAAGACTAACACAACGTGTCATTAACAGGGATGATGAATCATTACATCCTCATTAATAGGGACCACTGAAATTCTCACACTATCTAAGACCTCCCAACCAACGAGCCACCTAACGAGTCTTGAAGTGACATCATGACTTGTCCCTCTATCCGTTAGGTCTCTTGGACCACAACATTCTTCCAACTTCTCTTGCACACAACGGGCTTCCCAATGGCTCATTGATTCACGTGACGAGTCATTCCTCGACCCGTCACCATTGGTAACACTTCTTCCACATTCAACTCCACCCTATCTAACGAACCACTTAACGATCCGTTAAGCAACTTCATAGGTCACTTGACGTGTCATTCTGTGACCTGGTGTGAATTTTATTTCTTTCTCAGTTTCAACCCTTGGGTCTGATCTTAGGGACACTTGGGGTATTGCAATATCTCCCCTTTGGAAATATTCATCTTCGAATATGGGTAAACATACTGAATAACTTGGGAAAGGAAATGCAATCCCAAATATTGAACATTTGGAGCTGAAACTAATGGAGTGACTGACTCCGAACTGATATACATGACTGAACTGAATTGATGAATAAAACATACATGCACTGACATGAAAGGAACTAAGAGACATAAACTAGACATGAAACTGAATAGAGTACTAAGGGGAAAACTGATACCTCAAGCTGGCACGGAACTAGAAAGAAATAAGTGTGGGTATCTATCCATCATATCTTCTTCGGCTTCCCACTAGCTCCCTCAACAAGTTGATTTCTCTACAAAACTTTCATTAAGGCTACTTCCTTGTTCCTCAACTTTCGAACTTGATGATCAAGGATCTCAACTGGAACCTCTTGATAGCTAAGGTTATCCTTCACACCTATGCTCTCCACCGAGACAACAAAAGTCGGGTCAGTAATGCACTTCTTTAACAATGATACATGAAAAAGTGGATGCACCGAAGTTAACTCTATTGGTATCTCTAACTCATAGGCCACCTTACCAGCACGTCTCACAATCCTATATGGGATAACATATCGGGGACTAAGTTTCCCTTTCTTTCTGAAGCTCATCACTTCCTTCATGGGAGATACCTTTAGGAACACCCAATCATCAACTTCAAACTCAAGTTCTCTCTCCCTAACATCCGCGTATGACTTTGGACGACTCTGGGCTGTTTTTAGCCTTTCCCTTATGAGCTTAACTTTCTACATGACCTCATGAACTAAATCTGGCCCTATCAATGTAGCTTCGCCTACTTCAAACCAACCGATAGGAGATATACACCTCCACCCATAAAGAGCTTCAACGGGGCCATCTGAATGCTAGGATGGTATCTGTTGTTGTAAGTGAAATCGATGAGAAGAAAATGATCATCCCAACTACCCTTGAAGTCAATTACACATTCTCTCAACATGTCCTCAAGAGTCTAAATGGTTTGCTCGGCCTGACCATCTATTTAAGGGTGAATCATTGTGCTATGCTTGACATGAGTACCAAGGCCCATCTAAAATGATATCCAAAACTAGGAGGTAAACTGAGTACCTCTATCTGATATGATGGACAAGGGAACTCCCTGCAACCGACCTAACTCCCAAATGTACAATTTAGCATAATCCTCCGCTGAGTCGGTAGTTTTGACCGGTAGAAAATAGGCTACTTCCGGCAACTTATCTACGACCACCCAAATAGAGTCATACTGTTGATGTGTACGAGGTAACCCTATGATAAAGTCCATATTAATTTCCTCCCACTTTCATATAGGGATACTAATGTCTTGTAGCACACCTCCGATCTATGATGCTCCATTTCACTTATTGACAATTCTGACAGTTAGCCACAAACTCCGCTATATCTTTCTTTATTCCATTCCACCAATAGACTTCCTAGAGATCACGATACATCTTAGTGGCACCTGGGTGTATAAAATATTGGAAACCATGAGCCTCACGCAACATCTGCTCTCTCAAATCATCGACATCCGGAACATATAAATGACCCTGGTATTGAAGTACACCATCTCCCCCTTGGGAGAAGACCTCCACCTTCTGATTTTGAACTTCTTTCAACTTCACCAAAATAGGATCCTCATCTTTCCTAACCTTGACTTCAGTCACCAAAGAAGATTCTAAACCATTTTGAACAATGAAACCATCGTTTGTCGAATCCATGAGGCAAACTCCTAGTCATGCAAGTCGATGCATATCCTTCACCAATTCATTACTTTCATCTTCCACATGAGAGACACTCTCCATGGATAGCCTACTAAGGGAGTCCACCACCATATTGGCCTTACCCAGATGCTAAAGGACACTCATGTCAGTCCTTAAGAAGTTTTCATGACCCGGGTCTTCACCTAGATGAGACACGTTACTTGGTGCAAAAAGTGACCCCAAGCTAACCTATGGTCTAACATTGCACTGGTAAACTAAGTAAACCTAAGAGAAATCTTTATAAAAATATAATTATCCAAGAAATACTGATTTGCAAAGAATAAACATATCTGAATTACAATACTAAACAACTGTGTCTGAAAGACAACTACTAACTGATAAGTTACTGGAACAGGCCCCCAGCTAACTCTAAAATCTGTCTAAATAAGAACTAACTGAAAAACAAATATCGTCCTCGGAAGATGAGGACTCACCAAAAGGACTGTTGCTGAAATCGTCGGGAGGAACTACTAATGATGCTTAGATTAGGAACCTGCGCTTGTATCATAATATGATACAACATAGAAAGTATGCGTCAGTACTATAAATATAGTAAGTATGTGAGATATACAATAAGAATAGAAAATAAACAACTGAATTAAAATAACATGAAATGACCAACTGTTACTGGATACTGATAAAAACTGAGCTATAACTGATATGGTTAATAATAACCCTAACTGATGATCATAAACATATCCTAGAATTGAGTGACTGGACTGAGCTAAACTGAAATGAAACTATACTGATAAGTGGGAAAGTCTATAACTGACATATAACTGCGTGAGCTACACATGGAGACCCTATCGGAGATAACCCACTATACCTTGTCAAGGTATAGGGGCTGAGCTGTAGGATCACAAGTTTAGGGCCCGATGGGCAAATTATCTACCTAGTCATTGGTCTTTGGCACTAAAAAAGTCAAGAAGGTTGCGATGCAAGGTGATTGTTGCTCAAGCAACTGTGGGAGGTGGCAACATAGTTCTGGGAACCTGGGTGCACTGAAACCCCGGTCCGCTTGGTGCTAAGTACTACTCTCACTGGATAGTCCTAACTCGACTACTAAGTTGATAGCTCGAAGTTGGGGTCCTGGACTAAGTCAGGAATACTTATTTGGAAGTAATCTGGGATTCTGTAGGAATGAATAACTAAAAACTAGTGTTCTAAGACTTGTCAGAACTGCTTATCTAGAAATGTCATAACTGTCTAAAGAACTAACTGATAACTGATACTGCTGGTTACAAGATAGGTCAGAGCTACTTATCTAGAAGACTAACTAATGACTAAAACTAGAGAGTATTATTGAACTTAACTCCTCAAAGAACTAACTATCGTCAAACTAATCAGCTGACTTACTGAACGATACTGAAAATGCTAACTTCTTAACTAAGACTGAACTAGCATGCAACTGACTGTGAACTCACATGATGGTAATAATATGGAAATTCAAGAGCTAATGGAGTCAAGCAACAAATGAATCTAATCAACTATACAAGTCCTAATTTACTGCATTTATAGAGTGAGGGCTAAAACCATTTCACATAAAGAAATAGTAACATGATCACTAAGTAGTAGAAACATAGCAAGAATACATAGGGACAACAATCCACATGAATTAATCGGGATCTGACTAAAAATTTAACCTAACTCAAAACTTCAGGGCTAGAACTGATATGAAATTATAAAAGGGTTTTGGGACAAAATAGAAGAACAATTTCCTTGTTGAATTCCCACATACCTGATGTAGAAATCCTAGAGAGAAACCCTTGAGAAATCTGAGAAGAAAATTGAAACCCTTGCCCAAGCTCTATGCTTCCTGAATGAGTTTTCTATGTTCTAACTTTGAGAGAATGAGAGGAATGAGAGAAAACTGTCGACTAACTCCCTAAATCACTCTGAAAATAACCCCAAATGACATAGTTTTTGGATTAAAAATGTGGGAAGTTACTAAAATAACCCCGAAAGAAAATCTGGAAATCTTCCTGGTGGGGTCAAACGAGTCAGACAACGGGTCATTGGTGGTGATCACGACCCATTAGGACTAGTCGTTGGTCCTAGGCCTAATTTCATGCTCATTGAAAATTTGCAACAGAAGGGAACCACGACTCGTTGGACGAACCAATGGGTCGTTGGTACCTATCGTTGTCACTGGTAGGATTTTTAAACAAAACTTAGGAACCCTACTAATGGATGACACAACGACTCATTGGTTGTACCAACGGGTCATTGTATCAACTCGTCGCCGCTATTGACTTGATGAAGAAGGATTGCTGGATCCGGCAAAGGGTGGAAACAACGACTAGTTGGTATGAACCACGAATCGTTAGTCCCACTCATTGGTTTAGGGGAGGCTCTGGCAATTTTATGCTCTTGGGATGCAACGGACGACGGGATGACTTTTTACTCCTTCCAAGGGGTTGTCCTATGCCTCGTTGGTCACCAAAAGGAATTTTGCAGAGCTATCAATGACTAAGAGAATTGTCCATTATAGGTGACAACGATTCATTGTCTGGGTCATTTTGTGACAAATTTTCTGGGTTTTCCTGATTTTTTATGCAAGTTTTGAGTTTGGTCTAGGAAAGTTTTAGGGTGTTATAAAAGCTCTATCCACCTCCTTTGTCGCAGATTCAGTTCCTTTTGACTGAACACATATTGCAGGCTCTTATGATCCGTAAACACATCCACATGGACCCCATACAAATAATGTCTCCAAATCTTCAATGTGAACATGGCCTCTGCCAATTCCAAGTCATGTGTCGGGTAATTCTTCTTGTGTGTCTTAAGTTGTCTAGAGGCATACGCAATGACTTTACTATGCAACATCAATACACACCCAAGACTAACCCTAGTTGCATCACAATACACCACGAATCTATCCGTACCCTTAGGTAGGGTCCATACTGGTGCTAAAGTGAGTCAAGTTTTTAACTCCTGAAAACTCTTCTCACAGGCATTCGACCATTAAAATTTAACTTTATTCTGGGTGAACTTAGTCAACGATGCTGCAATGTATGAGAATCCTTCACCGAACCTCCTTAAATAGCCCGCTAACCCCAAGAAACTCCTAATTTCTGAAGGACTAACTGGTCTCGGCCAATTCTTCACTGCCTCTATCTTTTGAGAGTCTACCTGCACACCTCGCTTGACACCACATAGCCTAAAAATGCTACTGAATCCAACCAAAACTCACAGTTGCTGAATTTAGCAAATAATGGCGATCTTTGAGGGTCTATATCACCACCCTCAAATGAGCGGCATGTTCCTCCTTGCTCTGAGAGTATATGAGAATTTAGTCTATGAAGATAATCACGAACATGTCCAAATATTTCTTGAATACCCTATTCATTAGATCCATGAAAGTTGAAGGAGCATTAGTTAGTCCAAAGGACATATCTACGAACTCATAGTGACCATACCGAGTCTTGAAGGCTATCTTCGGAATGTCACTCTCTCTGAATCTAAGCTGATGGTAACCGGATCTGAGATCAATCTTAGAGAGGAATTTAGCACCCTGAAGCTGGTCAAACAAGACATCAATACTAGGGAGAGGATACTTATTCTTGATTGTGACCTTGTTCAATTGTCGATAGTCAATGCACATACGAAGGGAACCATCCTTCTTCCAAACAAAAAGAACCGGTGCACCCTACGGGGACTTTCTAGGTCTGATGAATCCCTTATTTAGAAGATCTTTCAATTTCTCCTTTAACTCCTTTAACGCAGCTGAAGCCATTCTACAAGGAGGAATAGATGTAGACTGTGTATCGGGAGGAAGGTCAATACCAAAGTCAATCTCCTGCTCGGGGGGGACTCCTGGTATATCATCTTGGAAAACCTCCGGATACTCACATACAATAGGGACAGATTAAAGAGTCAGGGTCTTGGATGTTGCATCCTTAACTCAAACTAGATGATACATACAACCCTTGGAAATCATCTTTCTAGACTTAAGGTAGGAAATGAAGCGACCTACAGGCACTGCTAAACTACCTTACATTCTAGAACTGGCTCAACCAGAAATCGAAACTCTATTGTATGGGTTCTACAATTCACTAAGGAATAACATTCATGCAACCAATCCATACCAAATATAACTTCAAAATCAATCATGTCTAACTCTACTATGTCAGCTGAGGTGACTTTCTAAAGGACTGTGATAGGGCAATTTATGTATTCACGTCGAGCTATAACTGAGTATTGGAGTAGAGAATGAGAAGGGTTCTGATAGGATTTTAGGACTAACTCCAAACCAATAACAACATAGGACATCACAAAAGATAAAGTAGCCCCTAGATCTAACAATGCATATATATCATGGTGGAATACTCGCAACATACTAGTGACCACATCTGGGGAGACCTCATGCTCCTGATGTGTTAAGAGAGCATAAACCTATTTTGATGTTGACCACCACCTACAGTAGCGGATGCTCCCTATTAAGCTGAAAGTGCCGATGGAGCTACTGAACTAGTAATTGGGTCACGATCTCTACCATGGCACTGTCTGGGCGCTGGACATATCTCTGAGCATGTGTCAAGGATTCCCGCACCCAAAACATGCCCCTGAACCTGCTAAGTACTGTCCCGTGTGCCTCCTACCACACCTACCATGGGACCTAGAGAGCCTAATGTCCTCCGCTTTTTATCATGCCGAGATTTAGATGGAACACTAGATGACGATAGTGCTGGACCTGATGGCCTCTGGTGAGATTGCTGGTGATTTCCACCACCAAACCTTTGGTAGGGAAATCCAATGCTGCTCATCTTGACTCTCTTAGCCTCTCTCTTCTTATCCCTCATTTGATCCACCTCTATCTGCTGGGTGTATCTGACCAATCGCGAGAAGTCTAGGTCACTATTCAGCATCGCATTCCTACACTCCTTGACCAAAGAATCAGATACCCCAACACAAATATGTTCATACGAGCTCTTTGGTCTACAACCATCTCCGACATATAGTTGGACAGCCGAGTAAATTCCTAGGGATACTCCTAGATAGTTATATCATTTTGCCTCAAATTGACGAACTCTGCCTCTTTTGGCTCCCTCAACTCTCTAAGGATGAATCTATCTAAGAATTCTGTCATGAACTCATTCCAGCTCACGGGAACTGCACCCACTTTTATATCGTCCCTTCATTGACGGAACCAAATATAAGCAACCCCCTTTAGATAATAGGAGGCTAAGTCTGAGATCTCCTCCTGTCACCCCCATAATCTGGGTGATCTTTTGTATCTCTTCCAGAAACTCATGTGGATCCTCCTCATATCTTGACCTGAGGAACTCAAGGGGATTCATCCTAAGGAAATCTCGCTCGAGTCGCTGCTGCACTCCCATTCTAAGGGACACGGGCCATGCCTGCTGTTTGACATGAGCAAACAAATCTTGAGCCAACATTTGAAAAGTTGCCCTTAACTCGGCATAGGAGACCTGCTTGAGCAAAGGACCTGCTAGTGCTGGCGGGGCTTGTTGACTCCCATCTCCATTGCCATCTTCATGGTCATTTCTATTCCCATTCCTTCTATAATTTACTCGGCATGGAGGCATGACTCTGCAAACATGTATAGCACGAGTTAGAAAGATAGGGAGATACATCATCGCATGATAGATCATGAAAGAAGAGAAATTTCCTAAAATGTCTTATAGCCTCTCCCCCATAAGTGTGGCATGTTTCACACCCATGGAAAAGTATCTACTCAATCAGGCTTTTAGACATCCTAGGACACTCTAAACATTTTCTCTAATAGCATGTTTTTCATGACCCGATCTGAGACCCCGGATCGCAACACGAATCCAAGAACCACGAATGGCCCCAAATTGACACATGGCATGAACATGATAGATATAAGACATTATAACAAGTAGAATCTAATGCTTAAACATAAATAAGCGGATATATGAATACCAAAACATCTAGCCAACAGTAATATCATAATATTGAGTCTGAAGTTGAATATACAAATCTATGTTTGAAAAGCCTCTACTAATTAATGAGATGTTGGGACAAGGCCCCTGCTATCTTTATGTCTGAAACAAATTGATATAATGACACTGTAAGATAGATGTCCTCGGAGGATGAGGACTCACCCAAAGCAGGGTCTGAACTGTAATAGGAGCAGGACTAACGGCTCAGCTGAGTCTAAGCGCTAGGACTTGTATCATAAAATGATACAACATAGAGTATGCAGTTAGTACTTGGAATATATTGAGTATGCAAGGTGAGTAAAACAGATTGAATAAGTATAACTGAAATCATACACATAACATAAATCATAAGATCATGAGAGTAAAGATTGCATGCTAATATCTAAAAACATGTATAATCATAAACTGAATTTCCATATCTTAATAGAATGAGCCAAAACTGAAAAATAGAATCATATGGCTTGCCATAACTGAAATCATACGTAAAAGCTTATGACTGATCATTGGGTCAAGCCTACTGAAAACATAATATCATATGTCATAAACATGCATAACTGAAATCATGAAGAATAATGGGAGACTCGTCTTATAACAGACACCATCACGATAGAGATTACATGATCCTAACTATTACACTCATGTGGGTGGAGCTATTCAAAGCCTTGTCAGGGCTAAGGACGCTGTCATGATATCGATATCAAGCTGAAGGCCCCCTACAGGCAGGAAAAACTCTATTAAAAGGCCCCAAATAAATTATATAAACCTACAATGGCGCATAGTTTTGAGACCGGGGAACCTTGGAATCTCAAGCCTACTCAGTGCTAGACACTACTCCTAAAAACATGCATAGTTCTCCCATCATTTTTCAATGAAGATGAAACCATAAATATATGCATAGTCTGAAATATTAACATGGGGAGTATTGACTTCAAAACATATTATAAGATGAGAATTATGAGCATTGACTCCAACCTATATGATGAGCTAATCTCATTGGCCTTGGTTTAAAACAAAAAAACATACTTAACTTGTGTGGGCTTGCCCAAACCTTAAAATCATGCATACTTGAAATAGACTTCCCAAGTCAGAATCATGGATTTATACATGGGTAATTTGTAAACATTCTACATACTAGATATTTCCTTCTATTTGAAATCATAAATCATAAACTTCACTTATTAATATACTTGCATAATTTTTTAATACTTGAAGTCATGAAGTTAGAATCAATTAGTATATCAAATATTCCCATGAATCTTAAAACATGCTTTGAAACATGAAAGGAATTGACCCATAACCAAATCATAGAGAATTTCATGAAATTGGGCTAAAACCCCATAAGATCATGCACTTGAATTAACACTTGTATTCATGAACTTGAGGAGAAATTTTGGCATGAGAGTGAAATAAATCTCTCATTCATTTCCCTATATACCTGAATAAACTGAATCTATACTTGTCTTTGAAAGCCCAAGAGATTTGGAGAAGAAATTGAAGGGTTTAAGCTTGATCTTCAATGGAAAACCTCTAAGATTGCATGCATGGGAGTTGAATGAATTATAATAGGTTAAACTCCCTTAATACACCTCTTTCAGGGATTTAAATGACGTATTTTAGGGCTTAAATGCTTAGAATTTTTGAAAACACCCTTACCAATTTTGCAAAAAAACTGACATTGCCAGTCCTAACGAGGGACATCACCAGTCGTTAGGAGGAGTGACGACTCGTGGCCCTCACTCGCTGCCATTGATAAACTTTTCCCTCAACTGAAATTCTCCAACTGACGGCTGACACAACACGTCGTTAACAGGGATCATGACTCGTTACATCCTTTCGTTGTCACCATTGGAAGTCTCACACCATCCAAGATCTCCCAACCAATGAGCCACTTGATGAGTCGTGAAGTGACACCATGACTCATCCCTCTATCCATTAGGTCTCCTTGACCTCACTATTCTCTCAACTTCTCTTGCACACCATAAGCTTCCCGATGACTCATTGAATCACGTGATGAGTCATTTATCGACCAGTCGCCACTAGTAATATTTCTTCCACATCCAACTCCACCCTGTCTAACGGACCACTAAACGATCCGTTAAGAGACTTTATGGGTCACTTGATTGGTCGTTCTGTGACCTGGTGCGAATTTTCTTGCTTTCTCAATTTCAGCCCTGTCTGATCTTAGGGACTCTTTGGGTATTACACTTAAATACCAATTAAAATACCGTTCAGCTCAAAATGACCTACAAAATCAAGGAAGAGGACATACCAGGTTCTACAAACAGTTGTGGATATTTGTTTCGCATGTCGGCCTTGGTCTCCCAAGTGGCATCCTCTATGGAACAATTCTTCCACTAGACCTTTACCGTTTCAATCTCCTTTGATCTCAACTTGTGGACCTCTTTATCTACTATAACCACGGGATCCTCTTTATAGGACAAGTTCTTATCCATCAACACCGAGTCCCATTTGATTATATACGACCCATCACCATGGTATTTCTTTAACATGGAAACATGAAAGGTTGGATGTATTCCTGACAGTCTTGGCAGCAACGTTAATTCATAAGCTACTTTCCCCACACACGTCGGAGAATCTCAAACAACTCAATGTATCGGGCTAGGCTTGCCCCGCTTCTCAAACCGCATCACCCCTTTCATGTGGAATAATTTGAGCAATACTTGCTCTCCCACCATGAACTCCATGTCTCTCATTTTTCTATCTATATATTGCTTCTACCTGCTTTGAACATTTACCAGACGTTCTTGAATCATGCGAACCTTTTCGAAGGACTCTTTAAGCAAATCAGTACCCCAAGGTCTTACCTCAATTGTGTTGAATCATCCGATTGGAGACCTGCATTTCCTCCCATACAAAGCTTCAAATGGCGTCATACGAATACTCAAATGGTAATTGTTGTTGTAGGAAAACTCTGTCAAAGGTAAAAATTTATCCCAATGCCCCCCAAAATCTATCACGCAGGCCCGGAGCATATCTTGTAACACTTGTATTGTCCTTTCCGACAGCCTATCTATTTGTGAATGGAAGGTTCTGCTCAAGTACAACCTGGTACCTAGCTCTTCCTGTAGATTCCTAATAAAATGGGAGGAAACTGAGTACCCCTATCCGACACAATCAAAATTGGCACTTCTTGCAATCGAATCACCTCTTTCACATATAGCTTGGCCAATCTCTCAGCATTGTAAGTCACCTAAACAGGTAAGAAGTGGGTAGACCTAGTTAGTCTATCAACAATGATTCAGATAGAGTCAAATATCCCCAATGTCTTTGGAAGACCAACCATAAAGTCCATCACTATCCTATTCCATTTCCATTATGGGATGGGTATCTTCTAAAGT
>JACEIK010001904.1:213932-231824 GCA_018107945.1 Datura stramonium
TGAATTCACCATGATTGTTGTTCTCGGCCTGAAATGCCACCTATCCCTATCTCATATTAAGGTCTTTCTAGGATAACACATACTACAGGTTATGATGGTCTGTGAACACCTCACAACGAGTCCCATACAAATAATACCTCCAGATTATTAGGGCAAACATCACTGCTTCCAACTTCAGGTCATGTGTGGTATAATTCTTCTCGTGTACCATCAACTGTCTCAATGCATAAGCAATGACCTGTCCTTCCTACATCAATATAGCTTCAAACCTAGATCGTAAGGCATCATAATAAACAACAAAATCTTTACCTTTCACCGGTAGTGTCAAGATAGGTGCCATCATTAGCAGGATTTTGAGCTTCTGAAAACTCTCTTTGCATTTCTCGGACCATTGGAAAGGCACATCTTTCTGAGTCAACCTTTTCAACACCGAGGCAATGGATGCAAATTCCTTCACAAATTGGCGGTAATAACTGGCTAGTCCTATGAAACTCCGAAACCCTATCACTGTAGTAGGCCTAGCACAGACCACCTCCGCCTTCTATGGCCTACCTTAATCCCCTCCTTTTAGACTACATGTCATATAAAATATACCGACTCCATCCAAAATTCACACTTGGTGAAATTGGCATACAATTGTTTCTCCATCAGTAACCCCAGCATAATCCTCAGATGATTCTCATGTTCCTGAAGTCTAGAGTATACAAGGATATCATCAATGAACACGATTACAAATGAATCTAGATAGGATTTGAAGATACCATTCATCAAGCTCATGAATGCTATTGGAGCATTAGGAGGCCGAAGGAGATGACTAGAAACTCATAATGTCCATACCTAATCTAAAAAGTTGTCTTAGAAATATCCTTAGCATGAATCTTCAGCTGATGATAGCCCGATCTCAAATCAATCTTTAAGAACATCATAGCCCCCTATAACTGATCAAAAAGGTTATCTATTCATGGAAGAGGGTATTTATTTCTAATGGTTACCTTATTTAGCTGATAGTAATCAATGCACATCCGCGTACTGCCGTCTTTGTTTTTCACAAACAAGATCAGGGCACCCAATGGAGAGACACTCGGCCTGATAAACCCCTTACTAAGAAGTTCCTGCAACTGTTCCTTGAGTTCTCTCAACTCAGATGGTGCTATCCTGTACGACGGTATAGAAATATGTCGGGTCTCTGGCTCTAAATCTATGCAAAAATAAATATCACGGCCCAACGGCATGCCAAGTAAATCTATGAGAAATACCTCAAACAATTCACAAACTAATAGTACTGACTCCATGGAAGGACACTCAGAACTGGTATCCTAATGTGGGCTAAATATTCTGAACACCCCCACCCTATTAATTTTCTGGCACGAATATAAGAGATGAGTTTCTTAGGAGCAGGTCTACAATTTCCTTTCCACTCCAACCTGGATGACCCTGGGCCTGATATGGTGACTGTCTTAGCATGGCAATCCAAAATGACATGGTACAGAGACAGCTAGCTCATTCCCAAAATCACATAAAAATCTACCATGTCTAAGATCACCAAATCTACTCGAGTATCACAACCGATGAAGTCAACAATACAAGCACGACAGACCCTATCCACTACCACAGAATTCCCAACAGGAGTAGACACAATCAATAGGAATATCAAGTACATCACAATAAAGATCCAATCCTAAAGAAAAATAAGTAGACACATAGGAAAAAGTAGAACTAGGATAAAATAAAGTCGTAGCCATTTTGTCATATACAAAAAGCATACCTATGATAACAATGTCGGAAGCCTCTGCCTCGCGCCTACCCAAAAATGCATAGAAGTGGGCCTGATTACCTGCCTGAGAACTATGCCTGTTGGGCTGGGAAACCCTCTATCGGATTGATTTTCACCCCTTCCGACCTCGGCACCTCCTATACCCAACTCGGTGCCACCTCTAACTGCTGGCTGGTTGCCCCTCCCTAGTTGTGGGCAATTCCTGCTAAATGCACTCCCTCTTCTTCTAGTAGGGTCCTGGATGCAGAATAATCTGCCCACCTTGAAGAAACCTGGGACACCCTCTGTGGATATGTCCATACTCCCCGCACTCATAATATACCTTCTCAATCACTAGTCTCTAAGTCAGAACATAAGAAATAAGGCAAGCCCCAAAATCTGAGCGAACTATATGAGTACTCCCGACTGCACCTGATGGTTGCGGAGTGGTCCCTGGCAGACCCCCAGCTGACAACTACATAGATGACTAAACAGGGCGTCCTGAGTAGCCATAGGGTACCGGAGTCCTAGCAAAAGAGCCGATGTACGAACCCACCTTCCGAGCCTTTTTCTTGACCTTCTTCACATATCCATTCTATTTCACCCCCTCCACATTTTTCACAAACTCAACTACCTCCTAAAAGGTCTTACCTGCAGAGACCATCTAAAGGGCTAATAGTTGGAGACCCATATTTAGGCCATTAATAAATTGTTTGATCTTTTCCTCCTCTGTGGTAATAAAGGCAGAGCATACCTAGACAGTAAGTGGAATCGGGCCTCGTATACTACAACTAAAGAGTTCCCCAGATCAATGGTGGTGAACGCATCCCACCTTTGATCTCTTTGGGTACATGGTACGTACTTCTTAAGAAAAGTGGAGTAGAACTAGGTCCAGGACAATTATGGTGATCCCGTTAGTCTGCTGATGTTGGGCATGTTTCTTGCCCATTAGCCATGTTTTTACCCATATTTAATCTTTTTTGAGTTAATAATTCATAATTTATGCTTAAATTCATGTATGTGTGTGTTTTATGTGCTAACAAATGATTTGAGTAGGAAACTAAGCAAAATGGGCTCAAAATGATGCAACAAATGAAAATTTGGGGATCTAACGAGTTTGGTGCTATAGTTGGCTCCCCGAACCAAGTCTCAAACTTCAGAGAACAAAACTTTAGGTTGGGGTGGAAAGATGAGAAGCGCCCCGCGCATGAGGTGTCATGACTTAGAGAAATTTGACGAACACCTTGGTGAGATGAAGGGAGCGGTGCGCCATACCCTATCCGGAGCTGAAGTTGCTAGAAATTTGACTAAGTCTATGATGAGATAGGAGGGGAGGTGCGCCAAAGCTATTCCCTGATGAAAAACGTTGCTTTTAAAGCCATGTCTTGAAGGATAGAAAGGTCATTTGAAGGCTCATCTATAAATATAAGGCTTAGGTATTTTGTTACATAGTTTTGGACTTCTTTGAAATAGTCTTTACTCATTTTTATTCTGTAGTTCATTCATGAAAGAATGTAAGCCATTTGGAAGGAAGACACAGTTCTACAACTAGATTTTCTCTTATTTACTTTGTATTTTCTAATGATGATAACTAAGTATATGTTTTTCCTCTTGTCTATGAGTGGCAAATTCATATTCTAGAGTTGTGGCCATGGTGAATGGTTGATAGTTTGACAGACTAATTAAACTTAGTTTTGGTTCTTCTTTTTATGGTTGTTTGTATTTATTAGTGTTAATTTATTATTTATGAGATTTATCACCTTGTAAGTAATCCGTTGCCTTTCGATTGAACTTGGGAAAAAGAATCGAAAGGGTTAAAAATAAATACATAATGGAAATTCAAAGACCCTTGAACCCATTGGTGATAGGATAGAAGTTTTTATTGAGGATAGGGATATACCCTTCAACCCCGTTTAGTTGAAATACAAGTAGACATAATTGTCGTTTCATTGTTCTCCTGCGACCATAGGGATATAGGCGTTAGGGTTCATGGAATAGTTCTTGGATGCTAGGGATAGTGGCAAGAAATGGGAGAGTAACTTACTACTAACAACTGTAGGAAGAATAATGCTAGTTTAATTACGTCTGGAAAACTCAACTTAAAACCAACCAAGTGCCATTTCCCTAGTTTGTCATCATTATCGAAATACAATCAAGCTTTTATTTATTTTAGTTAATTTATATTTGATGTTTTAGTAGTTTAATTTTCAAAACCAATCTTCACTTTACTTGTTTTATAGATTAGTGAATTAAAGTGACAACCTTATAATGATTAAATTGACAAGTCCCTGTGGGTAGGATATCTGGACTTAACAATCCTACATTACTTGACGACCACGTGCGCTTGCGTGCGCTTGGTCGACATCAAGTTTTTGACGTCGTTGCCAGGGACTTGAATATTGCTTAATCATTTGTAGGTTAGAATTTTGTGTCACTAGTCTGTATTTTACGTTTGTTTCTTGTTTTTATTAAAGTTCACAGGATTGTTTGCCTCAGATTATTCTAAGCACGAGAAGTCAAGGACCACCGTTAGCTTCTTTTGATCCTGAAATAAAGAGAACCTTTTGAAGCTTAGCTACGGAAAACATTGGGCAAGCAGCAGGTGAAGAGAATGAGAGAGTTCTAGTGATGTAGTTTGCTAGGCCAAATGTGGAGAAAGCTTCTAAAGCAATTGTCAAACCGGACATATAGGGAATTTTGAGCTGAAAGAAAGGACTGTGTGGTTTGTCCAAAACACTTGCCAATTTCAAGGCAAGCCGCACAAGGATCCCTAAGGAATCTAATGACGTTTGTAGAGCTGAGTGAAAACTTCCACTACCAGAACGTGTACAAATAAGTCAAGTTGACTCTGTTTCCGTTCTCACTAATCGGAGAGGCCAAGGAGTGGCTTCAAAATGAGCCTTCCAGATCCATCACTACTTGAGATATCCTCTCCAATAAGTTCATCAACTGGTTTTTCTCTTCAAGAAGAACTAAGGAACTGAGAGGAAAGATCTCTGTATTCGTACAGAAAGATGGAGAAACACTAGCTCAAGCATGGGAATGTTACAAGGGTTACTTAAGGGATTGTCCACACCACATGAAACCTAAGGAGATTATTAGGCATAACTTCATTGAGGGTCAGAAGATCAAGTCTAAATACTCCTTGACTCTACTGCGAAAGAACAAATTCTGTCCAAAAATTATGACGAAATTGAGGCTCTCTGAACCTCATGTCTGCAGGGAGTCCGGATTATCAAGATTCAGGGAGACGATTTGCAGTAGTAAAGGTGTCGAGAAAGCTTTAGGTTGATGGTGTAGAGCTAGTTAGGTCAGACATTAGCCAGTTGGTGAATAGGATTAGTATGTTGGTGACCATACCAGTAGGAGGCCAAGTGCAGCAGGAACAAATTCCACCACCATCATGTGAGTCATATGGGAAAGACACATTCAGGTTGTCCTCTTAATCCTAAGTCAATATATTTTGTGGGACAACAAGGTCATGGTGAAGGTTTTTCAGGTAATGGCTATAATCAGGGTACCGAAATGGAGAAAATCCCCCATAGGGAGGGAATCAAAACTTCCAAAGGCCCTAAAACACTTATAAAAGGCCACAGGGTCAGTAGCCGAACAGTTCTATTGAGGAGACCATGAAGCAATTAATGGTGCAATAGGCAAAAGTGGTAAATGAAATACAGAAGTCCATCCATGAGCTTGAAAGGCAAATGGGGCAATTGTCCCTACAGCAGAACAACAGACAGCAGGAGACACTCCCAGGTAATGCCGAGAAGAACCCCAAGTAAAATGTAAATGCTATTTTCTTGTGCAGTGGTAAGGAGCTAGGTGAGGTTATCCCCAGAAAAGAAAAAGTTGATAAGGAACAAGCCGTGAAATACAAGACTGAGATAGTGGAGTCTAGGAACCCACACCCAAAAATTACAATAGCTAGACTACCTCCCCCATTTTCTCAAAGGTTGAAGAAAATGATAGAGGACACAACCTGTAGTATGTTTCTTGAGTTGTTGAAGCAAGTTCATGTAAATATTCCATTGGTGGAGCTTTTGCAGGAAGTTCCAAAGTACGTCGGGTATCTCAGGGATATCATGGCCAATAAGAGAAGGCATACAGAATTTGAAATCATGGCTCTTACAGAAGAGTGTAGTTATCGAATCAAAAACAAAATTCCTAAAAATTCAAAGGATCCTGGGAGTTTACCTATTCTTGTCACTATTGGAAGTAAGAAAGTTGGTTTAGCTTTGTGTGATTTGGGTGCGAGCATAAATTTAATGCTTGCATGTCTATTCAAAACACTGGGATTAGGTGAACCATGTCCTACCGCAGTGACGTTGCAACTTGTATATTAGTCTCTGACCTATCCTGAGAGAATCATTGAAGATGTCTTAATTAAGGTAGGACCTTTTATCCTGCCGGTGGACTTTATAATCTTAGACTATGAGGCAGATGTAATATTTCCCCTGATTCTAGGTAGAGGACTTTTATCCAACGCAGTCATACATGTTCAGTTGGTCAAGATTCCTATGAGAATAGATGGTTAAGAGGCAGTGTTTGAAGTGTTCAAAGCAACACAACTGCCACCTCATTATGAGGACCTCAAGGTGAAGCTGGTGGGAAAACCTAGAGGTTGTAATTAGTTATAGGAGGAGCAAGTGCTGCATGAAAGTTTTGCAGATCTTTGGTATGGTCACAAGTCCACTGGGATGAAGGAGTTACGGGGACCATAGTCGTGTCGAGATGTTAAATCAGGCGCTGCATGGGAGGCAACTCATGAATGTTTTTCCACAACTATAACTAAGGTGCTTGGTGGGAGGCAACCCATCCTTTTTAATATTTTGTATGTTTTTATTTATTTTGTATAGACGAACAGGACGTAAGAGGAAAGAACAAGCTGGGACATTGAGCTAAAAAGTGTATGTCTGGGGTGAGACACCTAGAAGAAGAAAAAATTTCCAGGTAAGGTTGCGGGGGAGCGCCGCGCCAACTCCTATCTCTAGAGTAAAAAAGTTTTTCTAAGTCTGTGGTGAGATAGAGGGGGTGGCGCGCCAGAGGCTTGATGGACAAAAAGTGTTGGTCAATATTGACTCAAAAGAGCTAGTATACTTACATAAAATCCCATGCCCCACCTTTTATTTAAAGTCTCATTCATCTTTTTCCCTCAAAAAGTTGAAAAACAAAAAGCAAAAATTTCTCTCTCCAATAGGGCCGTAACTCCTATTCCCTCTCCTCTCCATCGTTGTCTTCTCCAATAAGTTGGTGAAACTCTCATCTTCAACTCAAGTAAGTATATTTCTTCTCTCCT
Organism: Datura stramonium; assembly: GCA_018107945.1. NCBI lineage: Eukaryota > Viridiplantae > Streptophyta > Magnoliopsida > Solanales > Solanaceae > Datura > Datura stramonium. The sequence continues at coordinate 220,982 of JACEIK010001904.1, forward strand.
ATTAGATTAATGATGCAAGCATGCGCCAACACCCTTCTTTCCCAAGATTTAGAACTCAAAATCACCATTGTTGGTGAAAAACTTTAATTTTATGTTTTGGGTTTTATGAGCGTAAATTCTTAAATTCTTCCATGATTGTATGTTATCGTTGTGAGGTATCTTGATTCTTTGTTGAATATGGTGATTTGAACTTGTGTGGATGATGGTGGTTGGTGAATTGAATTCTTGAATGTTGGTGGGTAGGTGCGTTAATTGTAGAGAGAGAAAGTACATGAAGCTTTGAATTATTGAATGTGATGAATGCTTGAGTTGGTGAAATTCTTGATTAATTTATGTTGAATGATAGTAAATTATTTATTGTTGGTTGATTGAATTGAATATTTCTACTGCATTACATAAATTACTTGGATGTGAATTGGAGAAGGAAAGTGAGAGGGATAGCCTAGATAGTGCATTATTGATTAAAAGCTAAAAGCTATAGGAGAGTTGAAAAGAAAGAAAAATCCATGAACTTGGTGTAGTATGGAGTATTGAATTAAATAGAAATGTTTAGATTGGATGATGAAGGGGGAAGTCTTGAGTACCCTATTTGAAAAATTCTCATGTATATGCTAGCAAATTAAGTGTGGTGAATTTTGCACCTTCAACACTTAGTTAGTTAGCCATTTTGTTTACAAACTTATTTTGTAAAGTTCTTAATTTTTTACTTGTTAGGTATCATGGCACCAAAAGGAAAAGAGGTGATTGTAGCAGAGAAGAGCCTAAAGAGGGGTAGACCAGGAAAAACGGGAGATAATTCTTTGGCTTCCAAAGCAGGCTCCACAAGGAGATTCAGAGCGAAATCAGTAGAGCCTCATAGGCTTACTTGGTTTAACACTCAAAAAGAATCCAAGTATGCACCTGAGAACTGGATAGATGAGGGTCACCTAGAACTTGAGTTCCCGGCTATTTGGGTCAAGATACGTGAGTTGGGGGCTGGCTATATCTTCAATAAGTCGGAGAGGTGCAACCTCACTTTGGGGAGGAAATTCTACGCAAATTGAGACACCTCATTCAGAGAGAGTACAAAGGTCAAGATCAGAGGAAAGGTGGTGTGATTCATAGCTAAAGTTCAATGGCTTCTTAGAGAAACCTGCAGTAAATGCTTCAGAGTATTTCATCTAGTTGGAGAAGCTGCCATACAGAGACATCTGCCACACTTGTGCAGTGGGCACTCATCCGGCCGATGGGCGAGGGATCATAATGGCACCCATTCCACACTTGTGATTGCCTATTGGAATAGGGAGGAAAATGTGTAGGTGAAGCTAGTGTGTGTTGTCTTTCTCCTTGAGATACATTTGACAGAGATGACTCGCGAACGAATTGTCTTGGTGTACATGTTGATGAAGGGGGTACTGGTTAATTTTAGTACTGTTATTTGTGAAAATATGGAGGAGATCACGAGACAATTGTAGATGGAAATATTGTCATGGCAATCTCTTGACCATGTACTTGAGGAGGCAGGTATTGAGGAGGAGGATGTAGACCTTGTTTTACCTTTGGCAGGACACTTGTCCGGGAAGATGATAGACATCACAAAGATGAAGGAGACTTTCCCTTCCACATATCCTCCTCTTACTATAGCTAATCGGCAAACCCAAGATGAGAATTGGCAGTGTCATATGTTTGGGATGTTGGAGTTATAGCTGAAGATGGGAGGTCGACCCGCCACTGCAGAGAAGATGAAATCTTTAGAGGTACGGTACCCACTCACAAAAAGTGCTATGTCGATGTGTCGAGTGGTCCCAACTTTTGAGGAACTTCTTGATGACGATGAGGCTACAGTCCTTACTTATGGTGTTGATGACTTAGATATGGAGGAGGAGGAGGAGGATGCTACAAGCGCCATGCAGGTTGATGGCGAACATGATGATGAGGATGAGGAGTACAATCCCAAGTATGAAGCTTAGCGACCCAGGGAGTTCCTTTTCTCACCCTTCATGATGTGATTGTGTGTGCACTACGGATAGTGCACCTTTTTAAGTGTGGGGTAGAGGAAAGTTAAATTCCTGTTGTTCTTTAATTGCTATATTTGTAAGTCGTAGCATTATTATGTAATTCCTCGTAGCAGTAGCATGACAATTCATAGGTCATGGGTTGTAATAGCTAGTATGGTGATGTTGACTTGGATGCCTGGGATGTTTGACTTGTTGTTCGTCTTGACTATGTTATGTTTGGTAGCTTTATTTTGGAGTAAATTCTTTGTTTTTGTTTTATTTTATTTGAGTAATTGTAGTCATAGAGTAATGACATTTCCCTATAATAGATAGATGAAGACCGTCTTAAGGGAAGTTTTGCCACATATTCTTTTAGGACTGAGTCATAGGTCATCCACTTGTATGCTTGTTGATATTATGCTTAGCCGCTATGCTAGAGTAAATAGAGTGGTCATCATGATTGCATGAGTTAGAATCCTTGAGAGATGCACATACCTCTTTATTTTGACTCAACATATTCTTAGGGTAAATTCTTTGTTTTTGTTTTATTTTATTTATAATTGTAGTCATAGAGTAATGACATTTCCTATAATAATATAGATGAAGACCGTCCTTAAGGGAAGTTTTTGCCACATATTCTTTTTGTGATCGAGTCATGTGGTCATCCACTTGTATGCTATTGATATTATGCTTAGCCGCTATGCTAGAGTAAATAGAGGGTCATCATGATTGCAGCCGAGTTAGAATCCTTGAGAGATGCACATATCTTCTTTATTTTGACTCAACATATTCTTAGGGATTAGTTATAAATTTAACTTATCATTCAATATGATTGTGGGAATGTGTAGTTGTAGAAACTTATTAGATTCTTGTTGTCATGAGAAGTGAGCTAAATTGTTTTGTATGTGTATATCATAGCATCTAAAACTTTCCTTAGTGTATGTAGGATAGCTAGTTGATAGGGAGTTGAGAGATGATCAAGGAACTTCTTTGAAGTAGCCATTTTTTCCTCTAATTCTTTTACCTTCCTAGTCATTCTCCCTAGTTAACCCCTTTGAGCTTAAAAGCCTTATTCTTTCTTAGCCTCAATAGTAGCTTAATCCCTTTTTTATGAGACCTCAGACTTATTGTTCCATAGTAGTCTTAGGCACTTTTAGACTTGAAAATTAAGGTCCACCGAAGTATAATGTTAAGGGAAAAGAAAAGTTGTGGTAACAAAAGAAAAGTGAGAAGAAGGGGTGCCCATAAAAAAATTGCATTGTCTACTTGCTGCTAGAGAATTGAAAAGGAGAGATCTAATTGCAAAATCCTTAGTTATTATATGGTTAGAATACGCTTAAAAGCCTTATTCTTTCTTAGCCTCAATAGTAGCTTAATCCCTTTTTTATGAGACCTCAGACTTATTGTTCCATAGTAGTCTTAGGCACTTTTAGACTTGAAAATTAAGGTCCACCGAAGTATAATGTTAAGGGAAAGAAAAGTCAGTAACAAAAGAAAAGGAGTAAAGTAAGGGGTGCCCATGTGGCCTTGTATTTGTCTACTTCTAAGCAGAATTGAAAAGGAGAGATCTAATTGCAAATCCTTAGTTATTATATGGTTAGAATACTAGTTACTAAGTAATGAAAAAATAGGGTATGAAAAGAAAAGCATTAAGGGTAAGTAGATGAAAGGTGAACAAGCAAGAAAGAGGCAGGAAAAGTAAAGTGAATTATATCTTAAAAGTGCTTCGGGTAGTCATTCTAAAATGAAATATCAATCCTACTCCGTCCTTTAGCCGACATTACAACCAAGAAAATCCTAGTGATCTTAATCTCTTTGAAGCAATTAGGTAGTTCCTTTAACAAATACAAGGGAAAACTTGGCTGGGTATATCGTGATACGTGCATTGCATCATTTGTGGAGTGTGGATTTGCCTTACTTATTGTGTTTCATGTCTTATATCGATGAAGCCGAGGAGAGGAACATCACTAAAGTGAGGGGCACAAGAGGTCTAATTCGGAGTACTACTTGTTTTATGTGTTACACTTAATCATGTCAGCCCTTTCGCTGGGGTAAGACGAGTCATTTATGTGAGGTCAGTATGTCTTTGATTGCGAAAGCTTTCTAGCGTAGTCTTCTTTGTTGATAATTGTTTTATGATGATAAACAACTTTATGTTTGCTCCATGCTAGTTGATTGAGTATGAGTGTATAGAGGTGTCAAGTGTAATGGTAAAACATGAGTTTACGTGTGTTTTAAGGATTGTTCGATGGTTGAACAATGGTTTGCTAAGTAGTAGGATAGCTGGGTATATTTCTATGCCCATTTTCCATGCTTTGCCCTTATTTGATCATGTTTTGAGTTCATAATCCTTAACTTATAATTAAATTCATGTATGTATGTGTTATGCGATAACAAAACTATTTGAGTTGGATTTGAGCAAGAAACAAAGCAAAACGGGCTCAAAATGATGCAAGAAATAAAGATTTCCGAGGATCTCGATGTTTGGTGCTATGGCCTGGCATCCCGCGCCTCTCAAAGCATTAGCAGAATCGCACTTTAAATATTTGGCAATATGAGTGGCACCCCGCACTGGAGGTGTCTGCATAGAGAAATTTGACAAACACTCGTCGATGAAGGGAAGAGCGCCATACCCTATTTAGAGCTGAAATTGCTAGAAATTTTGACTATCTATTAGTGGATAAATCTCATATTCTGTGGTTGTGGCCATGGTGAATGGTTGATTGTTTGACAGACTAAATATATTTAGCTTTTTACTCCTTCTTTTTATGGTTGTTTGTATTTATTTATGTTAATTTTTTAGTTATGAGATTATCACCTTGTACGTAATTTGTTGGCTTTCAATCAACTTGAGAAAGGAAATCGAAAAGGGTTAAAATAAATATAAAACGGGAATTCAAAGACCCTGGAATCCATTGGTGATAGGATAGAAGTGGTTGTTGAGGATAGGTTAACTTAAACCCCGTTTAGTTAAAATACAAGTAGGCATAATCGCTGTTTCATCGTTTCTACGTGACCATGTGGATATAGGTGTTGGTTCATGGAATAGTTCTTGGACGTTGTGTGGATAATGGTAAGAAATTAGATAAGAATTTCGTAATTAATGTACCATAGGAAGAATCATAAGCCAAGTTAATTACATCTCAAAACTCAACTTGAAACCAACCAAGTGCTATTTCCATACCGCTATTATTATTGAAATACAATCAAGCTTGCATTTGTTTTAGTTAATTTATATTTGAAGTTTTAGTAGCTTAATTTACAAACCAATCTTCACTTCACTTGTTTCGTAGAATACGTAAATTAAAGTGACAACCTTATAATGATTAAATTGACAAGTCCTTTTGTTCATACGATATATCCGGACTTAACAATCCTATATTACTCTATGGACACGTACGCTCACGTGTGCTTCGCGACATCATCTCGCAATCCACAAACACCCTCCACTAAAGCTTAGCATCACCCATTAGCCGGAAGGTAAATAAACTCTACCCCTTACTTCTCCACTAGCCCCATCCTAAGCTGGAGCCTCTTGGGCAAGCCAATACACTCGTAGAGGCATCCTCCACCTCGTGACAGCAGTTGGCCTGAGGCTTCATCTTGGTAAATCTCCAAAACAAGTCATGCTCCACTCCAATCATTACTAGTTCAGCTTACCGACTCGAAAAACATCACAATACTCGTGAGATATCATCAATATGGGGAGCCACAACAATTGCATGTTGTACCCCGACCGCGCCCTTCGCAGAGTTGCCGGCGCCGCTCCATTACCACGAGGCCACTCGGGAAGGTTAAGAACCCGAGGCAAAGACACGGGAGGATGTTGAGCCTGGCCGTCGCCTCCCTAAGTGCTAAGTCACTCCATAGCCATCCTCTCTTGTACTCGCAGGCTGGAGATGCCAATCTCTCCTGACCTGGAGAAGGAGTGCGAGCCACTCCTTTGGTAGTAGTAGGCCTCCGCCCGCACCTCTGTCCAATCCTCTCTACCGCGAACTACAACGGCCGTTGTTGTTGGCTCAAAGCCTAGTTTCCGCCTGCACGTAATCTCACCATCTGAGGGAAATAAAGAAGACATATATACCACCTGAATCTCTAGATATCAATTGAATCACGTGAATAGCACAAAGTAAGGAAAGAAAGAAGGAGTTTTTCTAAAGTCCTAAAGCCTCCCGAAGACAAGCTACGTACGACTCGCACCGATCCGGGCGAGACTCTTCTGGGCGAGACTCTACTAGACTCATCCTCATGCAATGATATCAATCTAGAGCTCTGTGCCAACTTTTTCATGACCCAAATTTTCGTGATTGTCACCAATGCTAACCTCCGTGGGTGAACCAACGTTTCCCAACTATTTTGCCCCAAGACATCGATCTTCGTAGAAACTAACACATTATGATATTAATTAATTGAGCATCAATATAAATAGATAAATAAAAATAATATACTAATAACATTCCTAGAACCCGAGTGTCATTATACACGAGGACATCTACATAACATTTTTCTAAGAGTAATTGAGAAGAAAAGAACAAACAATCAATCCGAACAAGAGACATCTTCATGAGGTGTAGATCAACATATCGTGCCACTCACCTTTCTATTTCTCTTTTTATGTATGTTCTAGAGGTGAGGTAGAGATGAGCTTCTGGGATCATATTCTCGTACTCGTAAAAAAGTGCAAGAGTAGCGCGCACAAAACACAATACTAGTAGTATCATTGGCCGACTTTATATAATATCATATATATATATATATATATATAACAACAATACGGTTAGACCAGGAAATCATTTATATAGGTAATACTCATTTAGAAATTAAACCTCGCTCAAAGTTGTTGACTTAAGTTCACCGGATCGGGCCTCATGGGTGCCAGCACGCCTGTAGCAGCTTGAGTTGGCTACACACTCACCATTCTACTAACTCTTTTAAACATACTCAAGCCATTATGATCATCTACGATATTCATACTATTAATAAACAATCGATACATCATAACAATAAGCATATAGAATGAACTATTAACGAAGGCTCTACGACTCAACACAAGCTCCTTATTCAACTACACTCAGCCATCAAGTCTAGACAACACCTCAACAATTAAAATGAGAAAAACACATAACTATAGGTTTAGCTCAATTAGGTCCTCACATTCTCAATCCGATCTTACATACTTACAATCAACCAAGTAATACAACGAATGGTGATATAAGTTGGGTACACGCTTCCTTCACACGCAGAATGCTCAATCACTAGACATCATTATGTACACACACATCAGAGGTCTTATTTCTTCCTTTCCAAATACTTAATTCTGTGACTCTAGAAATCTATGTAATGTATACGCATGATACCCGCTCTACCATCTCGTTTCAATGCTCCTGACACAAGCCACTCAATCATTATTGCTCGCCCTGATGCTCTCCCTCGTGCAATGAGGCACTCATCTCAAGACATTCATAGAATCCATATTACTTCACATATCTCAATGCTACCACTCGCCGCTTATCAATTACAGTGAAGAATCTTATCTCACCTCCCTGACCAATTACCCACACACCATAAATCACATATCAAACAATTTAATCGAGGATAAACAAACTTCAAAGATCAAACATCCATATTATAGGACTAATGATTTCATAACAGGATCATTCAATCAAGCAATTCAACATGGACGAATTCACAATACTTGAAGTCTAGAGGCCAATATACACATTAGCATTCCACATCTATAGATGTCACTATGTAAGCTCCAACTCTTCTAAACCATAACTTACCTCGATTTCGAGGGTTCAAATGTCGGCTTACTCAGAGCCTTGCCTTCTTCAACGCTTCAAACATTAGGAAGTCTAAAACAAGAGATCGAGAACAATTCAATAGTCTACTTTCTAAATCAAAGGTTTTCAGAATCTCAAAACTCACCCCATTCTACCCGTTATCATGGTCCACCTCGTTACCTACGACTTTAATTCTTTAAAATTAACCGACAATCACCACCCTATCTAGTCTATGAAAGTTCTAATTCTCAAACCCTTTAAGCAATCTTTAAGATTAAAGGTCCAAATTTCACCTAATTCTAGGTCTCAACTTTAACATGGATAAATTTCTATAAGGACTTTCTCCTCAGGAGTGTTCCTTACTCTCTTCTAAACCTAGGAACCATCACCCACTAGTTCCCCATTATTCAAATTCTCTAGTTCTACCAACCCTGAGTTCTTTGCTAGCAATTTCACCATTGTGAATCTACCTCATTGATTCAGGTGTTAAACAATTGAAAGTAGAAGAAATAAGTCAAGCTCTTACCTTGAGAAGGAGAATTGCTCCACTCTAGAAAATCTCTAGCTTCGTCAAGATCGTGCCTTAGAATAATGGGGCAAAATCCCTGATATTTCACTTAAAATTCATTTACCGATTCCTCGCTATCTCGTTGCAATGGACTCCGCTATATACCCAACACTGGGCCACAAAATGGGATCCTGGGTGGTATATTTCCCAATCCATTATGCCAGTAACTCGACCATGATAATGTCTCACGTGGCAGCCACATCCCTCTACTGTATACTCGTAATAAGTAGCTTCCATTTCTTGCACAAAAATCATTTTCTAGCTCCAAAACTTACCTTCATCTACTTATCACCTTCCCACCAATACATAGGCTATGCGAGAGAGGTCTTATTTTTTCCTCCGTAACGATAGTTGGCCATTACATTTAATATATTTTTTAATTAAATATTATATATTATAAAGTAAATAATTATATATATCAAAATAAAATATATAATAATGCAAATTATTTTACAGCTGGGTTCAAGGGTCATCTCATTTAGTGTTTATCTACACTATTATATTATTACTAGTTTCAGATGACAGTCCTATGAAAATTATGCATATGGTATGAATCATATCAAAACTATATATAATGGATTACACACGAAAATTATGCATACAGCATTTAATCATATCAAGCATCAGAAGATAAATTGAGCAATATAAAATTTTAACAAAACTACAAGTCAAATAGATGAATAATTAGCCTGTTTGAACAATTTTTTTGTTGAACAATGATGATAAAATTGGACAACTAAATTTAGTAGATTGATAAAATGTATAATGAAGGCATTTTAATGCGTTAACAGTGCAAACATGTAATATATTGATATGTTACTCGATACATTTTTTATAAACATCCTTGTTGTATGTTCACTTTGGATGCTTGCTATAGATTTCAATCAAGCTTTTATATATCTACTACATATGATTCTATAATCAGGAAACATTAGCACAAATCACTAAAATATAACAGTGAATACTTATGTATTTATTTTTTATTCATTACTCTATTAACTTCAAAGAAATTTAGGACATCAAACATTAATATTTTGAACAATTTCTGCTAAAATGATAAGGTTTGACATATAAGATATTTAAAAGTTAATATCTCATACTATTCTTATAAATACATCAATTTGACTTGAACTTGAACCAGGTATTTGTGTTAATAATTATTAAAAAATAATTTAGACGTAGCCAAATCTCATTGCCTCTATATAGATGAATAGTAAGAGTTATTAAATTTTGTGTGCATGTGATTTGGCAAAATTGTTATTGTGGTGCTTAATATATCCAAGATCATCATAATAATTTTACACCTTCACATCATCTTTACTTGTTTTAATATTTCTGTATTTTAAGATTTCATATCTCACATTTTAAAAGACTTATCAGAGGTATTCTTGATCACTCATGATGAAAATTTTCTTATAGATGATGTTTAAAATTTAAACTCATAAAATTAATATTAAAATATTTTATTTTTTAAGTGATTTAATTTTATACAAATAATTTACAAATATGCATGAAACTTCTCAAATTCAAAAAATACATTTTTATGAATGCTCATATGAATCAATTGGAGCAAATTACAGCTTTCTTTAGTGTTTCTTCTAATAGTGAGTGATAAACATATTTGTGATTTATAATGATAATTATATAACCTATTGAATAACATTTAATAGAATAGATAAAATAAAAGTTCTTTAGCCTTGCCAAAAAAAAAAATCAAAGGCATTTGTATTGTCCTTCATTCACATATTTAATGCATAAAAATAGTATGAAAATAAGGATGCTTGATGTGCAAATATGAAAATGTGTGCAAAAATTAAAGCTTAGAGCTTCTTAATTATGTGGACTAGTATAGTAAAATTATCTTTTAAAAATAACTTTTTTTCTGAAAGAAGGACATTTTCGTAATTTAACTTTTAATTGTGATTTCCTACTAATAACATAATATGATATAATATGATATATGATATTTATTGTTATTATTTATTAATTTCTTATTATTATTATTATTTTATTATATTTATTATTTATTATTTATATTTATTATTATTTAATTTTATTTATTTATTTTTATTTTTATTTATTTATTTTAACAGAAATACATATTAATTTTAAAAAAACAAAAAAAACATGTAATTTAATTAAAATACAAAAATTAAATATTAATATTTAATTATGTATTTAATTAAATTTTAATTTAGTGGAGGGACAAAATAGTAATCTAACTTTTCACTTTTTGACTTTTCACTTATATAATAATACGATTTAGAAGAACTATAAGTTGGACAACCAATGATATTCTTAAAAATCTAACTTCATCCGATGGAAAGAAAGATCTATTTTCTTTTCCAAGACTACAAAAAACCTTATTTCACATGTGTGTAAGTATATACTTTCCATGCAAACATTTATTTTTTTTTATATTATGGAATAAATTTTTGTTCTGTTTGTTTAGCATGAAAATATCATAAATATAAAGCTAAGAATTTTAATTTATTCATACTAACTTTTTACTTTTA
>JACEIK010001905.1:0-20947 GCA_018107945.1 Datura stramonium
AAGCTAATCCACCTAGGTTTTCCATCCAATTCTTCCCTCGGGGTGGCTTGGTTCTGAGAACTCTGACATCTTCTGGAATGCTTCATGAGTGTTGTGGCATGACTTGTTCCTTCTTGCCATGACTCGTACTGTCTGTAGTGTCTGAAATTACACCAAGTCTTGAATAGTCATTGGAGCTCATCATGGCTCATCGTACGGGTTGTATGTAAGTGCTGCGACTCATGGGTTCCACCTGTACCAAGAGGTTTCCTTGTGCAAATTCTCTGAAGTTTTTCACGACTCCAGTTATGGGTCGTACCATCCTGGTACGGCTCGTACTGAGAGTCATATGTTGCCTTCTTCTCTATTCAGCCTTCTGAACATTATCACGGTTCTCAGTATGGCTCGTACTGAGACAGGTACTTTGGCTGACTTTCTGCATTTTCAGGCTTTTCTTGCACATCTTTGCTCCAACACTTATTTTTCCTGAAATCACAGTAAAAGTTCCTTATATCCTTATAAACATACCTAAGTCCATGCTATTTTCTCAGTTTTAAGCATCGAAAGTACTATAAACTCACAAAACATCAACAGGTGGACTCCCAAAAGATAGGAGCAGTGAAGAATTGGCCTAGACCAATGAATCCTTTGGATATCAGGAATTTTTTGGGTTTAGCTAGTTACTACTGGAGGTTTGTTGAAGGTTTTTTCATCCATTGCAGCATTTTTCACTAAGTTGACCCAGAAAAAAGTGATGTTTCAATGATCGGAGGCTTGTGAGATGAGATTTCAAGAGTTGAAGACTTGACTCACCTCAGCACCAATGTTGACCCTACCTGAGGTTACCAATAGGTTTGTGATGTATTGCGACACCTCGAGGATCGGCCTTAGTTGTGTACTTATGTAACACGGTAAGGTTATAGCCTATGCTTCTAGGAAACTGAAAATCCATGAGAAAAACTACCCAACTCATGACTTCGAGTTGGCGGCGATAGTATTTTCCTTGAATATTTTGAGACACTATATGTACGGGGTCCATATGAATGTGTTTACGGACCACAAAAGCCTATAATACGTGTTTACCTTAAAGGATCTAAATCTACATCAGAGAAGGTGGTTGGAACTTCTTAAAAATTATGATATAAGTGTCCTTTATCATCCGGGTAAGGCTAATGTAGTGGAAGACGCTCTTAGAAGACATTCCATGGAGAGTGTGACCCATGTAGATGAGGAGAGTAAAGAGCTAGTGAAGGATTTATATCATCTTGCATGACTCGGATTTCGTATTATTGACTCGACGGATGGTGGTGTCATTGTTCAGAATGGGTCAAAATCTTCCTTGGTGTCTGAGGTCAGAGCTAGACAAGACGAGGATCCTATTTTGGTAAAGTTGAAGGAATTCGTTCAGAATCAGAAGGTGGAGGTCTTCTCCTAAGGGGGAGGTGGTGTGCTACGATATTAGGGTCGTTTGTGTGTACTAGGTGTTGATGACTTAAGGGAGCGGATGTTTCATACGGCTCATGGTTCAATATATTCTATTCACCCAGGAGCCACCAAGATGTACCATGACCTACGGGAAGTCTATTGGTGGAATGGCATGAAGAAGGACATAGCAGAGTCTATAGCTAAGTGTCCGAATTGTCACAGGTGAAGGTTGAGCATCAAAGACCTGGAGGTGTGCTCCAATATATTAGTATCCCTACTTGGAATTGGGAGGAAATCAATATGGACTTCATTATAGTGTTGCCTCGTACTCGTCGACAATATGACTCTATTTGGATGGTCGTAGATAGGTTGACTAAAGCAACTCATTTTCTACCAGTCAAAACTACCGATTAAGTGAATGAGTATGCTAAATTGTATATTGGGGAGTTAGTTCGTTTGCATTGAGTTCCCTTGTCCATCATATCGGATAGAGGTACTCAGTTTACCTCCCAGTTTTGGAGATCATTTCAGAAGGGATTTGGTACTCATGTCAAGCTTAGCACAATATTTCACCCACAAACAGATGGCCAGGCTGAGCAGACCATTCAGACTCTTGAGGATACGTTGATAGTGTGTGTGATTGATTTTCAAGGGTAGTTAGGATGATCATTTACCTCTCATTGAGTTTTCATATAACAAAAGCTATCATTCCAACATTCATATAGCTCCTTTTGAGGCTCTTTATGGCAGAGATGTAGATTGTGTATTGGATGGTGCAAAGTCGATGAAGCTGCATTGATAGGAACAAATTCAGTTCATGAGGCTTTGGAGAAAGTTCAGATTATAAGGGAAAGGTTAAAAATAGCTCAGAGTCATCAAAAGTCCTATGTAGATGTGAGGAGGAGAGAACTAGAGTTTGAAGTTGATGATTGGGTGTTTCTGAAGGTATCTCCCATGAAGGGAGTGATGAGGTTCGGAAAGAAAGGGAAACTCAGTCCCCGTTGTGTTGGCCCGTATCAAATTATGTCATGGGCTGGCAAGGTAGCATGTGAGTTATAGTGGCCCTCAGAATTGGCTTCAGTACATCTAGTTTTCCATGTATCGCTCTTGAAGAAGTGTATGGGTGATCCAGTTTTGGTTGTCTCAATGGAGAGCAGTGTGAAGGAAAACTTTAGCTACGAAGAGGTTCAGGTAGAATACTTGATCGACAGGTTTGGAATCTAAGGAACAAGGAAGTATCTTCAGTAAAGGTTTTGTGGAGGAATCAACATCTTGAGGGAGCTACATGGGAAGCCGAAGCAGATATGATGGCTAAATACCCAAATCTATTCCCTCCCGGCTCAGTTTCAGGTTGAGGTACCAGTTTCCTCTTTAGTACTCTATTCAGTTTCATGTTCAGTTCGTATGCCCTATTTCTTTCATGTCAATGTATGTATGTGTGATTCATGAATTCAGTTTAGTCATGTCATTCATCCGGAGTCGGTCACTCTGTTAATTTTCAGCTTTAAAATGTTTAGTATTTGGTATGACAGTTGCATTTCTCAGCTTTTTAGTATGTTCACACATATTCGAGGATGAACGTTCCCAAGGGGGAGATATTGTAATACCTCGGAAGTGCCTAAGACTAGACTCGGGACGTTGAAATGAAAACAACAGGAAAATCTGAGATTTCTCTTAGAACGACTCATGGTACGAGTCGTTGGTGGGTCTAACGACCTGTTGGAGGGACTTGTGGTGAGGGTTTGCAGAAGTGAACTTAGGAGTAATGGGTCTAAGGACGACCCGTTGGTTTTTATAATGAGTCATGGTAAGGGGGTCATTGTGAGGGTGGTTCTTTTCCGGGTAGCCGGCACTAGTCATGGCAAGACCTGTTGTTTGAGACCACGAGTCATGGCATGGTTCTGTTGGGAGGATTTCCAGGAAGTGAGCAGTGGTGACAATGGACAAACACGATGAGTCATTGGGGCTAGTAACTACTCATCCTGTCCGGTCGTGGTAGCAGACTTGAGTCTGGAAAAGGGGTGAAACAATGAGCGGAGTAACGACTCGTTGGAGCTTAGGACGACCCGTTGTATTGGTCGTTGCTCCGGACAATAGCCGAATTCCTATGAATTTAGTAAGGGTAAATCCATAATTTCTAAGCTCCTAATACCTAAACTATGTTATTTTAAGCTCAAATAAGTGTGTTTTAAGGGGGTTTAGCTCATTCTAAACCTATTCCTATCCATGCATGCAAGTCTAGTAGTTTCTAAGGGTGATCAAGCTTAGGATTCATCAAGTTCTTCCCCAAATTTCCTTTGGGCATTCAAGAGGGTTATGTAATTAGAATTTTCCAAGTATGTAGGGTTATGAATGCATGTATCCATCCACTCCTTTTTCCAATCCCTCTTCAAATTCATGTGATTTCTAAGTTGATGAATCTATGGGGTTTTAACCCAACTTGTGAATTCTCTAAGTATCTATCATGGGTATTCCTATGCATGTTTGTAATGTTGAATTATAATTAATGGGCATGTTTTATAATGTTTTAAATTACAAATTATGATTTTAAAGTTTTACAAATAAGATGCCCATCTATGGAAGTTCATGAAAAGATGAGGTTATGATCTATGCTTCTAGTTATGATGAGATGTTCATGATGAAAGTATGATTTCTGAGTTATGATGAGATGTTCATGATGAAAGTATGATTTCTGAGTTATGATGAGATGTTCATGATGAAACTGTGTTCATATTTTGAGTAATCAAAGTCTATTCAAAGCATGTTTAAGTATTGGGCAAGCCTGTATGATCAAGTATGTTTCAGGATTTATCTAAATTTCATGTTATCAGCTTACCACATTGTTATGGAGTCTAGACTCCCACTCTTTTCAGCTTGTGGTATGGTTTGATCCCAAGACTCCTCATGTTATGATTTTAGATTATGCAAGTATGTTATGATTCAACTTCGTCATTGGATGATGGTCATCTTTGTTGAAAAGTGATGGAGAGCATATGCATGTTTTTGGAAGTAGTGTCTAGCATCGAGTAGGCTAAGGGTCAGTCAACCCTATGCCTCAGAACTACGTGCCAACGTAGGTATGTTTAGATTATTTGGGACCTCCCTTGTGAGCTTCCCCGGCCCCCAAGGGGCCTTCATCTTGATATCGATATCATGGTAGCGCCCTTAGCCTTGGCAAGGCTTTGGACGACTCTGCCCACTTGAGTGTAATAGTTGGGACCACGTAAGCTCTATCGTGGTAATGTTGGTTATATGAAGAGTCTCCCATTGTTCCTTATGATTTCAGTTATACATGTTCATCAGTTAAGATATTATGTTTTTAGCAGGTTTGACCCAATGTTCAGTTTTACTTATGATTATTTATTTCATCTTTGGGTCATTCAATTCAGTTATGATATTCAATTATGTTTAAATCATGTTTTTAGATAATAGTATGCAAGCCCTACTCTCAAACTCTTATGATGAAATGTTTAGGATATGCATGATCTCTAATTTTACTTAGTGATTTTTACTTACCTTGCATACTCGGTACATTCCATGTACTAAATGCATACTCTATGTTGTATCATTTCCTGATATAGGCTCGGATATTAAGGCTCAGACTCGCCGTTAGTTGGATCCTCAATTTTAGCATCTCCCGGCTAGAGTTAGTGAGTCCTCATCTTCCGAGGGCCCTTTATCAGTTGTATTCAGTATTTTTAGTTTCAAACTTTAGTGAGTTAGTTGGGGTCTTGACCCATCAACTCATCAGTAGTAGAGCCTTATCAGAAATAGTATGTTTTTAGTTTCAGATTGCTGTTATGTTTTCAAATATTCCAGGTATCATATTTTCAAACATCCTCTATGTTATATGTTAGATTTCTGCACTTAAACTATTGAGTTTTAGATTTCATGTTTATATCATGGGTCGACTTGAAGCCTCTTTGGGTTCTTTGTCTCGTGTCTCAATCCAGTTCTATGTCGGATTGTGACACAATAAGTCCTCATCTCTGAAAGATCGGAGCATTTCTTTCAATTTTAATAGTATTCTTTCAGTTATTCATACTTTGGAGTTACCTGGGGATTTGTCCCAGTAGCTCATCTTTAGTAGAGGCTTTCAGATAGAGTTGTAGTATTCTGCTTTTTTCAGTTTATCCAACTTATTTACAATGTTCTTATTTTCTATAAAATATATATTATTTATGCTTTCGCTCAGTTTTCATTCTAAGTGACAGTCATGTTAGAGTCATGCTATGCCATGGGTTAGCTTGAAGCCATTCATGGTTCTAGGCACCCTGTCGCATACAGGGTGAAGACTCCAATCGTGAAAAATTTGGTATCTGAGCATAGGTTTAGGTGTGTCCTAGGGTGTATGAAATTCATGTTAGGCAGAGTCTTTTTCATGGGTGTGAAGCGCTCCATGCTTATGAGGAAGAGGCGAAGAGATGTTTTAGGAAAATTTTCTTCTTTCATGATTCATATCATGCGATAAAGTGTAAAACTATAAAAACATCCTTTTAACTTGGGTTTGTATGTGTACAGAAAATGCCTCCCAGACGCATTAACAGTAGAAGGAATGGAAACGCAAACCAGCAAGCCCTACCCGTACCAGCAGCCCCTCAGGACTAGTAGGTGTCACATGCCGAATTTTGAGCTGTATTTTAGCTACTCTCCTAGGCTATGACCAAAAAGGTCAACCTGCAGGTCGTTGCACCTGCTAACACAAATGGAACTGCAGCTACTTCCATAGTTTGGGATTTCACTCGAATGAATCCCTAGAGTCTGCGGGTCAAAGGTAGAGGAGGACCCATAGGATTTCATCGACGAGGTTTAGAAGATCACCCTAATCATGGGTGTTACCTCCATTGAGAGTGTAGATTTGGCCACCTATCAGCGAAAGGAAGTGGCTCAGATATGGTATCTTCAGTGGAAAGAAGGGAGATGGGTTGGTGCATGTCTAGTGGAGAGGGATGAGTTCGTAATTATATTTTTGGACAGATTTTTCCCTGTGAGTTGAGGGAAGTTAAGTTGGAAGAGTTCATTAATCTGAAGTAGAAGTCCATGACTATTCAGGAGTATATCTTGAAATTCACACAGTTATCCAGGTATGCTCTTGAGATGGTGGTTGATCCCCGAGGTAAGATGAGCAAGTTCGTGTTAGGAGTTTCAGACTTAGTGGTAAAGGATTGCAGGACCGCCATGCTCATCAGATACATGGAAATTTCCAAGCTTATAATCCATGCTCAGCAGATTGAGGAAAAAAGTTAAAGGAAATGGAAAGGGGGAGCAAGAGAGCCAGGACAAGGTAGTTTGAGTATTCGCAGCACAGGTCGAGCAATGGTAGTTATCCACAACAGTAGCATAGACCTCTAGCATCCTCTTCAGTCAGTGCTTCTTCTTCTAGGCCCCGTAAGGATCTAAAGGGTGGAGCATCAACCTCTCAGTCTTAGAGCCATGTCTCCAGCAGCCGCACTTTTCCTGCCTGTCCAAAGTGTGGTAAGAACATCACAGTGAGTGCCATTTAGGTAAGGAGGATTGTTTTGATTGTGGTCAACTGGGTCACAGTTAAGGGATTGCTTATCGGCAGGACTTGGGAAGGTCTAGTCCACCGCATTAGAAGCTCAGATAGGTTTCCCAACTTAGGAGGGTGCTACTTCAAGTGAGGTGGTGGTCAATGCCAAAATCATTTTTACGTTTTATCCTCATGCCAAGACTAGAAAAACTCGCTTGATATAGTTACTTGTATGTTATGCCTCTTCCACGTAGATGTTTATGCATTATTAAATCCAGGAGCCACACTTTCCTTCATGACTCCTTACATTGTAGTTCAGTTTGACATTAGTCCAAAGGTTCTTCCAGAACCATTTCTAGTATCTATCCCTATCGATGAGTCAATCATAGTCAGTCGGTTCTACAGAAATTTCCCGTTCACAGTCTTATAGAAAGTCACTACAGTGGACCTAGTAGAGTTATACATGGTTGATTTATACCTCATTCTTGGCATGGACTGGTTATATTCTTGTTATGCCTCAGTTGACTGCAGAAGGTTGTTAGGTTCCAACTTCCTAATAGGACAGTTTTAGACTGGAAGGGTAGTACTTCTACACCTAAGGGTTAGTTTAATTCCTACCTTAAGTCTAGGAAGATTATTTCAAAGGGGTATATCCACCATCTAGTTCAAGTCAGGGATTCTAGCTTTGAATCCCCAACTCTTCAATCTGTTCCAGTCGTCAGTAAGTTTCTAGATGTGTTTCCCGAGGATCTTCTCAAAATTCTTTCGCAGCAAAAATTGACTTCTGCATAGATCTTCTTCTAGATACCCAACCTATCTCAATTCCCCCTTATAGAATGGCTCCATATAAGCTTAAGGAGTTGAAGGAACAACTGAAAGACCTTCTAGATAAAGGCTTCATACGAACCAGTATATCCCCCTAGGATGCCATAATTTTATTCATGCGAAAGAAGGATGGTAAGCTTTGAATGTGCATTGGCTATCGTCAGTTGAACAAAGGCACAGTCAAGAATAAGTGTCAGTTCCCAGGATTGATGAATTATTCACCTAGCTTCAGGGTGCTAGTTGTTTTTCAAAGATAAACCTTAGATCAAGCTATCATCAACTTAGAGTCAGAATGTGACATTCCAAAGATAGTCTTCAGAACTCAGTATGGTTACTATGAATTTTTTGTTATGTAATTTGGACTAACAAATGCTCCCCCGACTTTTATGGACTTGATGAATAGGGTGTTCAAGCAGTACCTAGACATGTTCGTCATCGTCTTCATAGATGACATTCTAGTCTAATCCAGGAATAAGAGGAACATGCAGACCACCTGAGATAGTTTTGCAGACTCTTAGAGACCTCCAGTTATTCACTAAGTTCAGCAAGTGTGAATTTTGGTTGAAATCAGTGACATTCCTTGACCATGTTATCTCTAATGAGGGTATTTAGGTGGATCCTCAAGAGATTGAATCAGTTAAGAACTGGCCAAGACCCACTTCTACATTAGAAATTAGGAGTTTCTTGGTCCTAGATGATTATTACAAAAGATTCATAGAAGTATTATCCTCTATTTATCCCTTATGACTAGGCTGACTCAGATGAAATTGAAGTTCCAATGTTCTGATGCTTGTGAGAAAAGTTTTCAGGAGTTGAAGACTGAACTCACTACTGTCCCAGTTTTGACTTTACTAGAAGGTTCAAAAGGGTTTGTGATTTACTGTGATGCCTCCAGAATTGGTCTGGCTCATGAGAAGAACTATCCAACTCACAATCTTGAGCTGGTAGTGGTAGTATTTTTCCTTGAAGATTTTGAGGCACTACCTTTATGGGGTTTATGTGGATGTTTTTCCTGACCAAAAAAGCCTACAGTATGTGTTCAGTCAGAAGGACTTGAATTTGCGTCAGAGAAGGTGGTTGGAGTTGTTGAAAGATTATGACATGAGTGTCTTATACCACCCAGGTAAAGGCAATGTAGTGGACGATGCCCTCAGTAGACTATCGATGAACATTGTTGCTCATGTTGAGGATGATAAGAAAGAGCTGGTTAGAGATGTTCACAAGTCGTCTCGGTTAGGAGTTCATTTGGTTGAATTAGTCAAAGGTGGAGTTGTAATCCAAAATGGTTTAGTATTCTTTGGTGGTAGAGGTAAATGAAAGTCAAGACGATGATCCAATATTACTGAAGCCGAAGGAAGCAGTCCTAAGGAAAGAGCTAGAAGAATTCTCCAAGAGGGGAGATGGTTTGCTCTTTTACCAGGGCAGGTTGTATGTTCAAAATGTAGATGATTTGAGGTAGTAGATATTAACAGAAGCTCACATCTCTAGGTATTCTATCCACCCAGCTTCCACCAAGATGTACTGTGCTACAGAAATTTTATTGGTGGAATCGCATGAAGAAAGACATCACATAATTTGTAACTAAGTGTCTTAACTATCAGTAGGTGAAGGTTGAACACCAGAGACGAGGAGGTATGACTCAGGATATTAGCATCCCTGCTCGGAAATGGGAAGAGATCAACATAGATTTAATTATAGGTCTACCTCATACGTACAGACAGTATGATTCGATTTGGGTGGTTGTAGATCGAATGACTAAGGCAGTGCATTTCCTACCAGTCAAGACCACAGATTCAACAGAGGATTATGCTAGGGTATACATCCAAGAGTTAGTTAGATTGAATAGGGTCCCTTTTTCTATTAGTTTGAATAGGGATACTTAATTCGCCAAGCACTTATGGAAGTCATTTTAGAAAGGACTTGGTACTCAGGTTAAGCTCATCACAACTTTCCATCTGCAAACATATGGATGGATGAGCGAACCATTTTGAATCTAGAGGATATATTGAGGGCTTATGTGATCGATTTCAAGGGCAGTTGGGATGATCACCTACCTCTCATTAAGTTTGTATCTAACAACAACTATTACTCCAGCATTCCGATGGCCCCATTCGAGGCACTATATGGTAGGAGGTGTAGGTCTCCTATAGGGTGGTTTGAAGTTGGTAAAGCTACCTTAATAGGGCCTGACTCAGTACATGAGGCCATTCAGAAGGTTCAACTTATTAGGGATCGGCTGAAAACACCTCAAAGTTGCCAAAAATCGTATGCATATATAAGGAGAAGAGAGCTAGAGTTTGCTATAGATGATAGCGTATATCTGGAAATTGCACCTATGCAAGGGGTGATGAAGTTTGAGAAGAAAATAAAGCTCAGTCCTAAATATGTTGGTCGTTACAGAATGTTAAGGCACATTGGCAATGTGGCCCATGAGTTAGACTTTTCTGCAAAGTTAGCATCGGTGCAAATCCAGTTTTTCATGTGTCTCTATTGAAGAAATTCATTAGTGATCTAACCTCAATTGTGCCTGTAGAGAGTGTTGGCATAAAGGACAGTCTCTCTTACGAGGAGGTTCTAGTTAGGATCCTACACTGATAAGTTCGTAGGTTGAGGAATAAGGAAGTTTCTTCGGTCAAGGTTCTTTGGAGAAACCAACCTGTATAGGGAGCTACGTGGGAAGCTGAAGCAGATATGATGGCTAACTACTCCAACCTATTTCCTTCTAGCTCAACTCCAACATCAGGTACTAGCTTTTCCTTAACATTCTACTGAGTTTCATGCTTTCCATCTCTATTCATGTCTTAGTATGCATCCATGATTCATGAGTTCAGTTCAGTCAGGAATCATAGTTTTGAGCTAGTCACTCCATCAACAATCAGTTTATATCATTTAGTTTTGGGATTTGTAGCTCTTTCCTTATCTTTTCAGCTCTATTAGTGTCCATTTAAAGATGAATATTCCTAAGGGGAAGATATTGTTACACCCCAAAGTCCCTAAAAGACCAAACCCAAGCCTTGGAATGAAAAACAAAAGGAAAAAAAAACTTTCCACAAAATGAATCGCTAAACGAGTCGTTGTCAGAACCAACAACCCATTAAGACAGTCATTCATTGTCAACAAATTTTCTTCCTCCAAACTTAACGAGACATAGAACGACTTGTTAGATGAAGTAATGAGTCGTCATATTGTCTGTTCTGATGAAGTCTAGAAACTTGTCAAAATCTCCCCAGAACCAACGAGCCAGGTGAAGAATCATTGGAGGAACTAACAACTCATCCTAATGAGTTGTTAGATAAATTTAAGAAACTGTTTAAGATCATTCTAGCGATAACATGTTGAAACAATGAATCATTGTATCTTCTAATGGGTCGTTCTGTCTTCCCGTTGGGAGAGATTCAAAAACTAGAAACTCTAGCCTAGAACTAACGACTAGTCCCAACGAGTCGTGGTGACAACCAACGACTCATTATATGACCAGTTAGATTTGGACAGACAGTTTTTCAAACTACTTTCCAGGGACATTTTTGTAACTTCCCACTATTTTAATTCCTAAACTACATCATATTTGGATATTTGGAGGGTGGGGAGGGGTTAGGATGATTAGACGACATTCTCCTCTAATTCTCTCATAACATTCTCAAGAACACTATAAGAAGTTAGATAGACCTCTCAAGCCAAGAACTAGGGTTCTGCTTCTTCTCCGAGATTTATTCTACATGTATGTGGGGATTTATTAAGGGTATTCCTTTCACCCTTGTGCCGCAAAGTATTTTCATAAAATCTCACTATTGTAAGCCCTATAGAAAGTTATGAGTAAGGGTTTCCAGACAACTTATAATTTCTCTAATTTTGGTGTCTTTCCCAGTTTCCCATGACTAGTATTATGTGAAATTCATGTTTTGGCTTCGATTATACATGTTCGTTTCTAGCCCTAGTTTTAGCATGATTTTTGGGTTAAACATGACATGATTTAAAAGCTGATCTAAATTGCTACTTTTCTATTGATTATTGTTTGAGTATAATCTTCAACATGTATGCTTTCAATCAAAGTTAGTATCTGCAGATTTAGAGTATACTTGGTATTTCATAGGAATGTTAGTTTTAGCCATTTTTCACGCTATCAGTCTATCAGTATTTTCAGTACTTTCAGTTATCAGGTACTTTAGGCTCTCAAGACATTTCCAGATAAGTAGTTCTGACTTAGCCATAGGACGCCAGTTCGAGCTAATCGGTTCAGTTAGTTATAATCAGGATTTCAGTTGGGAGTAGTACTCAACACCGAGCAGACCAGGGTTCCAGTACACCTAGGTTCCCAGAACTATATGCCACTATAGGTCTTTAGCTCGAATGGGCATCAGTTTAGTTAAGGTTGTATGATCCAATTCCTGGGCGAGCCAGTCTTGGATTGGAAGGATAATGCTGTGATGCCTGTGGATAGATTTATTTCCTTCTTAAGGAAAGAAATCTAATTTCAAAAGGTTTTTATATCACTTGGTCCGGATAAGGTATCAAGATGCTGAAAAGGAGGCGCCGACTCTTCAATTTGTACCAATTGTAAGAAAATATCATGACGATGTTCCTTGAGGAACTTCTTGGACTTACTCTAGACAGATTAATAGATTTTGGCATCGATATGAATCTTGGTACCCAGCCTATATCTATTCCACCTTATAGGATGACCCGAGTAGAGTTGAAAGAGTTGAAAGAACAATTGAAAGATCTTCTAGACAAAAGATTTATCCGACCTAATATATTTCCCTTTGGATCACCCGTATTATATTTATGCAAAAAATATGACTAATTACAAAATTGTATAGATTACAAACATTTGAATAAAGTCACTATAAAGAACAAGTACCAACTCCCTAGGAATTGACGACTTAGTTGACAAGTTGAAGGGTTCCAAATGTTTTTCAAAATTGATTTGAGGCCCGGATACCATCAACTAAAGATAAGGGAAGTAGATATTTTAAAGATAACTTTTCAACTAGATAGCATTTTGAATTTCTTTATCATGTCCTTCGATTTAATGAATGCTCCAGCACAACAACTTTTATGAATCTTATGAATAGGGTGTTTAAACCCTTTCTTGATCTATTCATGATTGTATTTATAGATGACAGTAATACCCCGTGCACCCGGAAGGAGTTTTGGTAGGGAGAGGATGGAAACTAAAACCTTTTCCCCGGGTGCAGAAGTGGCTGGGAGTTGAAAATGTTAAGCTTGATGCTCCAAGGAAGTCACTGCACAAAAGGTCACAGAGGGAAAGAAGGACCATCCCTTGTCTCGTCAATTGGGATTGGAGGAATTGGAGTTTTTGGAAGCCAAGTACGGAGAGTAGAGTATGGACCGTCTTTTGGAAAGATGAACCATCCCTTCAGCCATTGATGAAAGGTATGAAGATTGGGATTTATGATTTTGGAAGGACGGTGGAAGGGATGCACCATCCTTTAAGAAGACGACCCATCAATTGGCCTATCTCTTGAGTTTGGGGTTCTGCCTATAGTAAAGGATGGATCAAGAGAATCAATTGGCTCGTCCCTTGAGTTTGGGGTTCTTCCTACTGTAAAGGATGGATCAAGAGACAGATTGTCCCTTACAATGATGATTCATCCTTGCAACCCTTCCATCCGTTGAATTTTGCTCTTGTCTATAAATAGCCCCTCTCGACCCTAACACTCATTTTCTTCACTCCCACTTCTAGGACAGAACTCCCAAGACCTACCTTGCTCAAGGTAAGTCTTCTAATCATCTCGTATGGTTTTTACCTTTCATGAAATCTTAAATTAGTAAACCCTAGCTTCTTCTCTCTTAGGGTTTCAAGGGAGAACTCTCTCCTAGTGCAAACATCTAACAACCCTCTTCTCTCTACCTCATCGAAGTGGATTCTTTATTTCAAGAAATAAGGTATTTGTAACACCCCAAAAGTCTCTAAGATCAGACCTGAGGGTTGAAACAAAGAAAATAAGAAAATCTGCACCAAGTCACAGAACGAGTCATCGAGTGACTTGTTATATGACCCAACGTGTCGTTAAGTAACCCTTTGTGTGTGCATAAGTTGGTAAAATGTTGTATTTTCAAGAGACATAATGAGTTGAGAGACGAGTCGTGGTACTGCTTCAGGAATCATCCAGGGTGTCTTTGTTTGGGAAGGGTGGAAGGATGGAAAATTCTAGTAGTAACAATGAGTCATCGTGACACCTAACGAGTCATTGGATGTCTCGTTAGATGTGATGAATGCTTGTAAACCTGAGATTTAGAAGGGTCAGGACGAGTTGTGAAGTGATCCATTAGGTGTAGCAACGATTTGTTAAGTGGAGGCATCAAATCAATATTAGAAAGTTGGAATTCTGGCCAGTGGCGACAAAAGGACTTGACGAGCCATCATGAGGCCTAACAAGTCGTTAGGTCACTCGTTGGGGCTGGCAGTGGCTGTCTCGCAGTCGGATCATTAAGGTTGTTTTGGTAATTTCTAAGTTTCTAACTCCTAAACTACTTCATTTTAGGCTTCCTAAAGAGTGTTTTAAGAGGGTTTAACCTATCCTAAGTCATTATGCTTTCATAATTTCATTGAATCTGAAATCTTCTGCCAAGATCAAGCTAGAGTTCCTCCTCAATCACTTCCTCAATTCTCTTGGGCATTGAAGACCATCATAGAAATCAATCTACCCAAGTATGTAGGGTCATGAATGGGGGATTTCTTCAACCCTCATACCCAATTTCTTCTCTAATTCATGAATTCAAGTCTCCGATTAAGTGTATTGAAATTCTAGGGTTTTAACCCAAATCATGCAATTATCTGTGTTATGTCTATGTGTCCAATCTCTCCATGTTTCAAACTATGACATAAGACTAAATGAGGTAGATTTTACCTTAAATTTTATTATAAATTCATGATTTCAAGTTATTAGAAATTATCCCCCATTATGCATGTTTTATGAATATTGAGCCTATTATTCCATGATTTCAAGCATGATGAGTTATCTAGTATGCATGAATGTTTATGAATTCTTAGCTTATGATTTTATGACTTCAAATTACGAAGCTTATTTCAAGTATGTACAATTTCATGATTTGGGCAAGCCCATGCAAATTAAGTCTGTTATCATGATTTTAGCCAAGACTTACAAGATCAGTTTTAAAGAGATATTTGAAGTCAAGACTCCCCCGGTTATTCAGATTTAAGCTATGTTTTGAGAATATGTGTCACGACCCGAGAGTAGACCCAGATCATAAATACGGGACAAGGAGCCCCGAGAGGCCCCAAGTCGACCCATGGCATAAGCATATCTAACTTCATTCACATTAAGTAGAAGACAACATAAAACATAGCATAAACATAAACGTGACATAGCACATCATGACATACGAAATCACTAACATACACAGGCTGAGTACTATACACTATCTGAAAGCCTCTACTACATATGATGGGTTGATGGGACAACCTCCCCCCCCCCAACTAATCTGAAAAGTACTGAGAGATAAAGTAGCACGAATGTCTTTCAAACAGCCCTCAAAACATGAGGACTTACTAGTAAGCTGAAAGTACACTCTGAAGGGGGGGGGTTCTAGATACGAGGATGAGCCTGAGAGCTGAAACCTGTATCATAAGACGATACAACATAGAAAGTATGCGGTCAGTATGTGGAATGTACCGAGTATGCAAGGTAAGTAAAAAGAACATTCAAAATATATAAAAACTCATAAATGATCACAAGAGTATGACAACATGCTCATAACATAAATATCATAATATAAAATAAGGCTCAAGGTTTTCAAAACATTAGTAATACAGTCGTAATCATAGTCATAAAAGAAAAGCTTTATTCAACATGACTTGAGCCAATATACATAATCATAAACATGCATAAATCGTGAGGAACAATGGGAGATTCTCTTAACTGACATACCCTATATGAGCACACATGAATCCCAACTTGTGACCCTAGTGGGGAGGGTGTTCGTACCTTCCCAAGGGTAGAACCATGAAAGGCGTGATCACACATTAAAAGGGCCATTTGGGCCGAGGAAAGTCACAAGGGAGGTCCCAACATACCTACGGTGGCACATAGTTTATGAGATTTGGGGCAGAACCTGGGTCTTGAACCAACTCGGTGTTCGATACTACTCCCAATACATATATAGTGCTTATAAGGTAACATACATGGGCCAGTTAAATCATCAAAATCATAGACATGCTTGAGATACATGAACTAGCCATGAAATAGGGCCAGTGAGTTGGCCAAAGTCATAAATCATGAATCATACTTGACATGTGGGCATTTACCAATATTTAATCATGCTTGAACTACTTAAATTTTATTGAAATCACGATCGTAAATAAATAGGTAATTGAAAACATGATTCTAAATCAAAAGTTCTCATCGTATTTGATAAACCATCATAATCAAACTCCCATGGATTTATTATAATTGGGAACCTTAAGTTTTAAAACAATGATACACAAATAAGGATTTAAATCAATGTAAAATCATCTCATTAATCGAAACCCATCAATTTAGACATGCTAAAACATAATTATATCAATTTCATGAAGATTCATGCATTGGATTGAAACCCCATAAGAGTTAAGTGATAGAATTCATAGATTAGGGAAAAATTGGGAATGAGTGGGGATTAAAACACCCATTCAAGGCCCTACATACCTGAGAGTTGTTGATTCTACAATCCCCTGGATTGCCCAAGGAAGAATTGATGAAGGACTTGAAGGCTAAGCTTGATCACCTCTCCAAAACCTCTAAATTTGCATGCATGAGTTAGAGTGGGTTTAGAATGAACTTACCCTACTTAAAAATCACTATTTAGGTCTTAAAACGTCGTAGTATAGGGCTCCATGACTTAAGAATTACGGAAAAGCCCTTACTAAAATTGTAGAATTTTGTTGACTGCCAGTCCCCACGAGGGACTGGACGACTCGTGACCTGGGCTAATGAATCGTGGATTGGAGTTGTGGAGTCTACTTCCCAATTTCACTCAGGGGACCCCAAGAATTTTGGTGGTGACCACAAGATCCCCACTGCCCAAAACTTTAGCCAACCAATCAATCCATGCCACGGATGACCCTACGAGTTGTGAGGTATGACCATGACTGGTGGTCATGCTCTTGGCCTCACCCAACACCTTGCCAAGCCTTTCTTGATCATGAGTCACTTCACAACTCGTGGTCACTCCTCATAAGCCACTTCATGAATTGTTCTGTGATATGGTGTGAAATTTCAGCTTTTCACCGTTTTGAATCTCGGGTCTGATCCTTGGGTTCCCGGGGTATAACAATATCTCCCCCTTGGGAAAATTCGTCCTTGAATATTATAAACACATAGAAAACTAAGAAACATGCAATCATCATATGCAAATACTGATCATTTAAACCGAAAACTGATGGAATGACTACCTCTGAAAAGAACTACATAGCTTAATCGAATTCAACATAAAACAAACCTGTGCACATGAACTGAACACGAAAACTGATTAGAGAATTAGGGCAAAAACTAATACCTTAAACTGAAACTGAGCCGATAAGGAATAGGTGAGGGTATTTATCCATCATATCAACTTCAGCTTCTCGCGTAACTCCCTCAACATGCTGATTTCTCCATAACACCTTTACTAAAGCTACTTCTTGTTCCTTAGCCTCCGCACCTAACGATCCAAGATTGCAAATGGAATTTCCTCATAATTGAGGCAATGTCTCACACCAATTGTTATACCCTAGAAGCTCAAAGATCGGACCCAGGAGTTGAAATGGGAAAATTGTGAAATTGAAAATGCAGGCATAGGATGAGTCATTGGATGACTGATGAGGAGATCCCATGAGTCGTCAAGTGGCTCGTGGGGAGGCCTGGGGAATTAAAGGATTGAGGTCCCCACGAGTGAGGTAACGACTAGTGGTCAGTCACCACGAGTCGTCATGTCAACCGTGAGGTGGTGTGGGAGAATAGATGGAGAAGGAACCAGTGTACCTAACGAAGAGACCCCACAAGTCGTGGTCTGTCCCAACGGCTCGTGAGGTGAGTCGTGATAAAGCAAGGTGAGTCCATTTGATGCTAAGGCAGTGTACATGACGGGAGGTGGCAACGAGTCGTGAATAGTGGCAACGGGTTGTTAAGTCACCCGTTGTGAGCCCTAAAGGATCAGTTAACCAGTGGACCTGATGAGCGACATAACAAGTCGTTTGGGCCAGTGAAGATCTGTCAGGTCGTCCATTAGGACCACCTGGCAGTGTTTTCCTGCAAATTCAGTAAGGGCCTTTTCATAATTCCTAAGTTCCTAAGACCTATACTACGTCGTTTAAGGCTCGTTTTACAGGGTTTTAAGAGGGAAAAACCTATTCTAAGCTAGTTCATTTCATGCATGCAAACTTGAGGGCTTGAAGGGAGGATTTAGAGCATGTCTTGAAGGTTTTCAATTGGAATCTCAGCTGGGCAATTAGAGAAGTGTTAGAATCATTTCTCCTAGGTATGTAAGGCTATGAGTGGGTGTATTCTTCCACACCCATGCCCATTTCCTATCAAAATGTGATAAATTTATCTACGATCAAGTATGGGGTTTTACCCAATTGCATAATTATATAATTTCTATACATGGGTATGATTAGATTGCATTTATATTGATGAATTGTAAAGATTGGGAAGATTCTATATTATTTTCAATAAAAAAATTGTTTTCCAAAAATCTTGAATCTAAAATGCCCATGGATGAGAAGTTCATAAAGGTAGTGAATGATGATGAATGCATGATGATGTTGAGATTTGATGATTAAAAGCATGTTTTAAAGCTACCCGTGATTATGATGTTGCTTTCAAAATGAAATGAGTAGATCCTAGTATGATAAAGCTTTGGGCATTGCCCGCATGTTGATTTTAAGTGATGATTCTCCTGACTGAAGCTTACCACATTGTTTGAAGAGAAGTTTTCCAAATTTTCATAAATTCTAGCTTGTGGTATGTTGAGTTAAATATTTCTACATGTAGCTTACCACATGATTTGAAGTAGATGCTCCCACCTATGATTGAGCTTGTGGTATGTTTTGAAATAAAGCTTATCATATGCATGAATTAATAGTTGAGATGTATGTCATTATTTAGCTTTGTCGAAGGACAATGTTTAGCTTCATTTTCATATGATGTCGAGTCTATGCATGATTTTGTTATTGAGTTTTGTCAATAGACAATGTTAAGCTTTGTTTCATATGATGTTGAGTTATGCATGATTTCATATTGAGCTTCTTCATAGAGCATTGGATGTTTTGGGAGAAGAGTCTAGCACCGAGCGGGTTAAGAGTCGATCACCCTATGACCTTGAACTATGCGCCAACATAAGTTGATACTATTATATTATTGGGACCTCCCTTGTGAGCTATCCCTGGCCCAATTGGCTCTTAATCTTGATATCGATATAATGGTATCGTCCATCGCCCTGGCAAGGTTATGGATGGCTCTAGCAACTTGAGTGTGATAGTTGGGACCACGCAAGCTCTATCCTAGTATGTGGTTAAGTGACGAGTCTTCCACTATCTATATCATTCGGATTTGCATATTCATTACTCATGATGATTACTTATGCATGCATGTTCAAAAAGTAAGGTTTGACTCATTGTTAATCTTTTGATATAAATGTTATGTTTCAGCTTTGAGTTATTCGAGTCAGTCATGATGTTCTAAAGCTGTGCATGATCACGTTATGATAAGAGCACGATTTCAGAATGAATGCATGTAGCCTTATACTTATACTTAAAAACTTATGATATGTATGAAATGATTTAAATGATTTATTTTTTCTTAAGCGGTATTACTTATCTTTCATACTCGGTACATTCCACGTACTGACCACATACTTTCTATGCTGCATCATTTCATGATACAGGATCTGTTTCCCAGGTTTAGCCCTGTTCGTAATCGCTTATCAGAGTTAGCACCTCTGTTATAGGTGAGTCCTCATCTTTCGAGGAATAAACATTCAATTTCATGTCATATTTCAGTTTCATGTTTTGTGGAGTTAGTTGGGATCTTGTCCCATTAACTCATCTAGACTAGAGGCTTTCGGACATATGCATGTATAGCTTCGGATATTATTATGATGTGCCATTGTATGAGGCTTCCGCTGAGTTTATAATTATGCTTTCTTCATGTTATTAAATAAGTTAGTTGAATGCTTATGCCATGGGTCGGCTTGGGTAGTCCCTTGTACCGTGTTTACAATCCGGGTCTGCTCGAGTCGTGACAAACTTGGTATCAAAGCCATAGGTTTGATGTGTCCTAGGGTGTCTGAAAGCCACGTTAGGTAGAGTCTTTTTCATGGGTTTGAAGCATGCCACACTTATGATGAAGAGGCTACTAGACGTTTATGAAGTGTTCCCTTCTTTCATGATCTATGTCGTGCGATGAAAAGCCTTTCTATCCTTCTAATTTGTGCTATTCGCGATTGCAGAATCATGGCACCTCGAAGAGTGAATGGAAGGAGGAATGGAGGTGGTCTGGGCCACGAGGATGGAAATGGTCATGAGCATCAGCCAATCCCACCAGTTCAGGAGCCTCAGGCACTAGAGCAAGCCACTCATGCTGAGTTCTGAGCTTCCATTCAGATGCTTGCACAGGCCTTGACCGCTTAGGTCAATTAGCAGGCCGTTGCGCATGTTCCGCAAATGGAAAGGGCAGTGGCTCGAGTCAGGGACTTCTTGAGGATGAACCCGTCGGAGTATCTGGGGTCCAAGGTAGATGAGTACCTGCATGATTTCATTGATGAGATTGTCAAGATCACCCAGGTTATGGGGGTGAGTAGTGTTAAGTGTGCAGAGTTGTCCTCCTACCAATTGAAGGGGGTTGCACATATTTGGTTCCGTCAATGGAAGGACAGTAGGGTCACAGGAGAAGGTCTGATCACATGGGAGGAGTTTCAGGTTGCATTCCTAGATCGGTTCTTCCGTCGAGAGATGAGGGAGTTGAAAGCAGCTGAATTTGTGAATTTAAAGAAAGGAAGGATGACTATTTAGGAGTACGCCTTTGAGTTCAC
Organism: Datura stramonium; assembly: GCA_018107945.1. Classification (NCBI taxonomy): domain Eukaryota; kingdom Viridiplantae; phylum Streptophyta; class Magnoliopsida; order Solanales; family Solanaceae; genus Datura; species Datura stramonium. Next base: position 20,753 of record JACEIK010001905.1, read on the forward strand.
CCGCCTATCTAAGTATGCCCCGGAGTTAGTGACTGACCAGCGGACGCAGGTGAGCAGATTTGTGCATGGTATTGTAGGATATTTGGACAAGGACTGTGATAAGGGGCATATTTATATGCCAAATCGATACTCAAATGTATGGCTTTTGCCTTGTTTGTCCAATAATGTGTGTACATTCTCATGTAAATTGTACGG
>JACEIK010001905.1:52292-71295 GCA_018107945.1 Datura stramonium
TGTATGACTGGATTTAGCTGATATTATTACTAAAGCGGTTTTACTTACCTTGCATACTCGGTACATTCCACGTACTGACCGCATACCTTCTATGTTGCATTGTTTCATGATGTAGGATTGGGTTCTCAGGTTCATCCCCGTTCGTAGCTGCCTATCAAAGTTAGCATTTGCTTGCTTGGTGAGTCCTCATCCTCCGAGGACTAGACCTTCAGTTATTTGAGTGTACCTTCAGTTTCATTTTTTTAGCTAGTTGGGGGTGTTGTCCTATCAACTCGTTCAGATTAGAGGCTATTCAGACTTAGACATGCATTCATCTCAGATGTTTATTCTGTTGTTATGCTAAATTAGACTTCCGCCGAGTTATATTTGTGTTTCCTTCATGTTTATTAAATGAGATAGTGAATGCTTATGCCATGGGTTGACTTGGGGTCTCTCGGGGTCCTTTGTCCCGTGTCTACAATCCGGGTCCCCTCTCGTGTCGTGACAGGTACTCATCCCAACTAATAGGGCCCGCTCCCGCTGCCCTGTTGTCATTGCACTACATGTACCAGATATTGGCGACCCCCTTGAGTTGATAGGAGGACAAATCAACACACTCCCCTTTTGTCAGACCTATAACCTAGGTGACCTTCAAAATCTCCTCGATAAAACTCATTTGGATCCTTGTCCAAATTCGAACCTGTGAACTCAGGAGGGTTCATCCTCAAGAAATCTCTAATCTGAGCCACTGATGCAGTGCCATTCTGTGGGATATGCGCAACAGCCTATTGGTTGACTTGAGCGGTCAAGGCCTGTTCCAACATCTGAATAGACGCACGAAACTCAACGTGGATGACTGGCTTTGGTTCCTGGGGCTCCTAAACTGGTGGGGCGTGCTGATGCCCATGATCATTGCCATCACCATGGCCCTCATCATTCCCATTTCTCCTGCCGTTCATTCTTCTAGGAGCCATGATTCTGCAATCGCGAATAGCATGAGTTAGAAGAATATAAGGACTTTTCACCGCACAACATAGATCATGAAAGAAGGGAACATTTCCTAAATGTCTCGTAGCCTCTTTGTCATAAGTGTGGCACACTTCACACCTATGAAAAAGACTCTACTTAACACGGCTTTCAGAAATCCTAGGACACTTGAAATCTATTGCTCTGATACCAAGTTTGTCAAGACCCGAGAGTAGACCCGGATCGTAAACACGAGACAAGGAGCCCCGAGAGGCCTCAAGTCAACCCATGGAATAAGCATATCGAAATTCATTCACATTAAGCTGAAGACTAAACATAAAACATAGTGGAAACGTAAACGTGACATAGCAGATCATGACATGCGAAATCACTAGACATACATAGGCTGAGTACTACATACTGTCCGAAAGTCTCCGCTACACATGATGGGTTGATGGGACAATACCCCCAACTAACCCGGCAAGTACTGAGACATAAAGTAGCATGAATGTTTGTCAAACGGCCCTCAAAACATGAGGATTCACCAGTAACCTAAAAGTACACTCTAAAGGGGGGGTCTAGATATGAGGATGAGCTTGAGAGCCGGAACCTGTATCATAAGACGATACAATATAGAAAGTATGCGGTCAGTACGTAGAATGTAACGAGTATGCAAGGTAAGTAAAACGGATATTCAAAATATATAAAAACTCATAAATGATCACAAGAGTATGACAACATGCTCATAACATAAATATCGTAATATAACATAAGGCTCAAGGTTTTCAAAAAATTAGTAATATAGTCGTAATCATAGTCATAAGAGAAAAGATTTATTCAACATTACTTGAGCCAATATACATAATCATAAACATGCATAAATCGTGAGGAATAATGGGAGATTCTCTTAACGGACATACCCCAGATGAGCACACATGAATCCCGACTTGTGACCCTAGTCGAGAGGGTGTTCGTACCTTGCCAAGGGTAGAACCATTAAAGGCTTGATCACACATGAAAAGGGCCATTTGGGCCGGGGAAAGTCACAAAGGAGATCCCAACATACCTACGGTGGCACGTAGTTTATGAGATCCGAGGTAGAACCGGGTCCCCAAACCTACTCGGTGTTCGATACTACTCCCAAAACATATATAGTGCTCATAGGCTAACATACATGACATACATGGGCCAGTTAAATCATGAAAATAATAGACATGCTTGAGATACATGAACTAGCCATGAAATAAGGCCCGTGAGTCGGCCAATGTCATAAATCATGAATCATACATGACATGTGGGCATTGCCCAATATTTAATCATACTTGAACTACTTAAATTTTATGGAAATCATGATCATAAAAACATGGGTAATTGAAAACATGATTCTAAATCAAAAGTTCTCATTATATTTGAGAAACCATCATAATCAAACTCCCATAGATTTCTCATAATTGGGCACCTTAAGTTTAAAAACAATGATACACAAGATAATGATTTAAATCAATGTAAAATCAGTCCATTAATCGAAACCCATCAATTTAGACATGCTAAAACATAATCATATCAATTTCATGAAGATTCATACATTGGGTTAAAACCCCATAAGAGTTAAGTGATAGAATTCATAGATTAGCGAGAAATTGGGCATGAGTGGGGATTAAACCACCCATTCAAGGCCCTACATACTTGAGAGAAGTTGATTCTACAATCCCCTAGATTGCCCAAGGAAGAATTGATGAAGGACTTGAAGACTAAGATTGATCACCTCTCCGAAACCTCTAAACTTGCATGCATGAGTTTGAGTGGGTTTAGGATGAACTTACCCTAATTAAAACTCATTATTCAGAGCTTAAAATGACATAGTATAGGTCCCTAGGACTTAAGAATTACGAAAAAGCCCTTACTAAAATCGCAGAATTTTGCTAATTGTCAGTCCTCACGAGGGACTGGACAACTTGTGACCAGGGCTAACGACTCATGGCCTGGAGTTTTAGAGTCTACTGCCCAATTTCACTCAGGGGACCCCATGAATCGTGGTGGCTGACCATAACTCACGATCACCACCCGTGATCCCCACTTCCCAAAACTTTAGCCAACCAATCAATCCATGCCACGGATGACCCCACGAGTTGTGAGGTATGACCACGACTCGTGGTCATGATCGTGGACTCACCCAACACCTTGACAAGCCTTGCTTGACCACAAGTCTCTTCATGTCTCGTGGTCACTCCTAACGAGCCACTTAACAGATCGTTTTGTGATCTGTTGCGAAATTTCAGCTTTTCACCGTTTTGACTCCCGGGTCTGATCCTTGGGTTCCTGGGGTATAACAATATGATTATATGAGAAATATGCATGTTTTGGGAGTAGTGTCTAACACTAACTATGCCAGAAATTTTGAGGACTCCGGTCTCTGAACTACACGCCAACGTAGGATATGTTCTTTTGGACCTCTCAAGAGAGTGTTTCCCCCCGCTCGAGGGCACACCCCTGATATCACACCTCATTTGTCCTTTGCCTTAACAAGGATTAGGATGGATCTCCTCCACGTAGGCAAGACATAGGATCATCATGCACTCATACATGGTGGTTGTCGGATATGACGAGTCTCCTATTGTTCCTCATGTTCATGACTTATGATATTATGTTTTATAGCATATTTGACCCAATGATTAGCTTATGAGATTTCACTTACGGTTTCAAGAATAACAAGTCATATGATGTCTATTTTTAAATCTTGGGTCATTACGTATAGTTTATGATGAACAACTTATGATTACACATCTCTCAAATATATGGCCTTTAGTATGAAGTCCTTACTCCCATGATCTATCTTGATTTATACTCATGATTTCAGCTAATGTTTTACTAAGAAATTTCTACTTACCTTTCATACTTAGTACATTCTAAGAACTAAACGCATACGCTATGATATATCTTCTCATGATGTAGGTTCGAGTGATCCATCTTAGTCTTGCCGATAGCTCGCTCTCGATCAGTTCAGCTCTACCCCGCTTTAGGTGAGTCCTCATTATCCGAGGACATATATTAGCTTTCGTTTGTTATGTTTTATTTTAATTTCAAACTTGGAGTTAGATGGGGTCTTGTCCCAGCATCTCATCAGATAGTAGAGGCTTTTCTGATATAGACTTAGCATATTCAGCTTTGTGACTCAGCGTTGTGATGTTATCGCTCTTATTTACGCTTTATGATATTTAGACTTCTGATTATCCATGCTTATGTTAATTTCCACTTGATTATGCTCTTAAGTCATGCTATATATGTACCATGGGTTAGCTTGGAGCCATTAATAGTTCTAGGTCTCGTGTCTCGGCCTAGGGTCCTAGCTTGGGTCATGATAGCATGTAAGGAAACTTTAAAATGTGGGACATCATGACCTTTTGTGACAACCCGAGCTAGGACCCGGGACCGTGACATGGGACCTAGAACCATGAATGGCTCAAAGATAACCCTTGGCACATACATAGCATGAATAAGAGAATTACTATGTGGAAATAAAGCATAAACGTAATATATGCAGAAGTCTACATAATATAAGAGCATGAGCATAAACACGAGCCAACATCGTTGAACCATCTATACATAGTTGTTTGAAAAGCCTCTAAATATCTAATGAGTTATTGGGATAACACCCCCAATTAGCTCGTTAAGTCTAAAATTAAAAGACATAAACAAAAGAGACATAATAAAAAAATGACTTCCTCGGATTACGAGGACTTACCAAACCTGTGACAAAGCTAGACTAAGAGAGAGCTAGCTAACGACGGGATTATGACGTATCACTTGAACCTATATCATGAGACGAGATAACATAGAGTACGCGGTCAGTACTTGGAATGTAATGATTATGTAGAGAAAGTAAAACATGCTAGTAAAATGATAGTCAAAAATCACAAATATAAAATAGGATAGAACATGAGAGTAAGGACAACATGCTAAACGTCATATTCTTGAAGTAATTATAATCATGAGATATTCATCATAAGCTGAACATAATGACCCAAGGTTTAGAAATAGAAAATATATCGTGTGCCATAATTGAAATCATACATGAAAACTCATAAGCTGATCAATGGGTCATATATGCTATAAAACATAATATCATAAGACATGAGCATGAATAACTGAAAATATGAGGAACAGTGGGAGAATCATCATAACCGACAACCATCACGTATGAGTGCATGATTATCCCAAATAAAAATATACCTATGGTGGTGCATAGTTTTGAGATTAGGGTCCTCAAAATCCCTGGCCTGCTTGATGCTAGACACTACTCCCAAAACATGCATATAACTCATAATTATATTCTCAAAACATAACTTAAATCTGTTTCTTAGGAGTGTTGACTCCAAACATCTCTGTAAAACTGATCTTGTAAGACTTGGCTAAAATCATCATAAAACATACATGAGTTTCCATGGGCTTGCCTAAATCATGAAATTATACATACTTGAAATAAACTTCAGAATTCAAAATCATGGAATCATATGTTTAAGAATTTATAAACATTCATGCATACTTTGATAACTCATCATACTAGAAGTCATGGGCTCTTAAGGTTGAAATTCATAAATCATGCATAATAGGGAAAAATCATCATAAGATTGAAATCATCAATTCATGAGGAATTTTAGAATAAAAGCTTCCCTAGTAACTATATTTCATCAATTGGAACAGGAGAGAATTGAACCCATAAAGATATCATGGTCTTCCAAAAGAAAAGGAATGATCAGTTTTTCAGTTAACTGATCTGATAGGGGATAAACCTATAATTTTCTTAAAACTTGATTAGAGACATGAATTCATAAGTTAGACAAGAAATTGGGCATGAGGGTGGAAGAAATCCCCCTTTAACGACCCTATATACCTGAGCTTGATGGAGTCTTTGCTAGGGTTTGATGCCCAAGAGGATTTGGGGAAGAAAGAGGACCTTGATACTTGAGACTTGAAAGGGTTTCGATCTTCAATTAGGAGTGTTAGGATGATTAAAACCATTTAAAACCCATTTAAAAGTCTTAAATGACTTAATTTAGGAGTTAGGAAATTAGGAACTACAAAAACACCCTTAAAACCCGACTTGAAAAATCACAGTGCCAGACCCAACGACAGACCTACTGACTCGTTAGGTCACACGATGAGTAGTTAGGTTCCATCCATCACCACTGTAAATCCCCCAATATGTGAAATATTATGGAAATCAACATTTTCTCCAACACTGCATAACTAACGGGTCACTTGACGACCCGTCAGCTAACTAAACGAGTCACTCAATGACTCCTTTGACTTGGTGCAAATTTTCCTATCTCTCTATTCAACCCTTGGGGTTTGATATTAGGGACTTTTAGGGTGTTAAATTATCTCCCCCTTGGGTACATTCATCCTCCAATGTAGATTAAGCATACTGAATGTCTAGGGAATGAACTGCAATCCCCAAACTAAAAAACCATACTTGAAAACTGATGGAGGGACTGTCTCCAGACTAAGCTACATGACTAATCTGAATTCATGAAACATACATGCATGCTATGACATGAAAGGAATTGAGTGAAATGAAATTGAATAAGGTACTAAGGAGGAAACTGGTACCTCATGATGAAACTGAGTCAGAAGGGAAAAGGTGCGGGTATTTAGCCATGATATCTACTTCGGCTTCCGACGTAGCTCCTTCAACAAGCTGATTTCTCTAGAAAACCTTCACTGAAGCTACTTCCTTGTTCCTCAACTTTCGAACCCGACACTCAAGGATCTGAACTGAAACCTCCACATAGGTAAGTCTATCCTTCACCCCAATGCTTTCTGACAGAACAACTAAAGATGGATCGCCAATTCACTTTTCCAACATAGATACACGAAAAATTGGATGCATCGAATCTAACTCTGCTGGTAGCTCCAACATATATGCCACCTTGACAACTCACATCACAATCCTATAAGGACCAACATATCAGAGACTAAGCTTCCCTTTCTTTCAGAACCTCATAACACCTTTTATGGGAGACACCTTCAGAAACACCCAATCATCGACCGCAAACTCAAGCTCTCTCCTCCTAACATCTGTATAAGATTTCTGATGACTCTGAGCTTTTTTTAGCCTTTCTCTAATGAGATAAACTTTCTCCATAGCCTCATAAAATGAATATGGGTCTATCAACGTAGCCTCACCTACCTCAAACCATCCAATAAGTGACCTACACTTCCACCCCTAAAGAGAGTCAAATAGAGCCATCTGAATGCTGGAGTGATAAATGTTTTTGTAGGCAAACACGATGAGAGGTAAGTCATCATCCAACTATCATTGAAATCAATCAAGAATGTTGTAAACACGTCCTCAATATTCTGAATGGTTCGCTTGGCCTTATAATCTGTCTGCGGGAGAAAAGCTGTGCTAAGCTTCACCTGAGTACCAAGTCCCTTATGAGACAATTTCTAAAATTGAGAGGTGAATTGAGAACTCCAATTTAAGATAATTGACAAAGGAACTCCATGAAACCGAACCAACTCCTAAATGGACAACCTCACACAATCCTCGGCTGAATTTGTAGTTTTGATCGGTATGAAATGTGTTGATTTGGTAAACCTGTCTACAATCACCCAAATAGATTCATACTATCAGCGTGTACAAGGTTATGTGTCATGATTTTACGGCGCTTTCGATGCTTAAAACCAAGAAACTATGCACATTCCGTGTATGTTTATGTAGGTATGATGTGTTTTGTGTTTAATATTGCAGGAAAACAGGTTCGGAAGTGAAATGGGCGAAGTAAGGCTTAAAACAACTGAAAAGGTGGATGCTAGTCATGTCAGGAGTCATCGTCACTGTGCACGACTCATTTCCAAGGCCGTGGGATAGGTTAAGCATTTGGGATGAAGGAACAGTGCACTTTACGGGTTGAAGGCACGACTCGTTACATCTAGTAACGAGTTATGAAGTCAGTCGTGAAGATTGGAACAAGATTCTTAAAGAAATAGCTAGTGGATATAACGGACGACATCATGAGTCATTAGTTGACTAAACGACTCATTGGCAGATCACTGGAGGGAAACGTAGGGTGCATTGGATAATTGAAGGAGTTAGACCACGAGAGGCCTAACGACTCGTGCCCAAACACAATGAGTGGTTAAGTGACACGTTGCCATGACTAGGCATAATGCTGAGGATGACTGTGTTTAGCTGGTTACAACTCGTTTTAAGTCCTAACGTGTCGTTACTTAGCTCATGACCACTGACGACCTGAGTTTTTGTTTTAATTAGGAAGAGGTTTTCTTGGAACTATAAATACCTTATTTAGGTTTATTTTCATACGACAGTTCATTATTACAGTTTTTAAGTGGATTTTGGTGTTGTATACTATTGTTCTTGGTTCAAGAAACAAATTTTTCAATTTTGCTCTTGAGTTTGAGGATCAAAAGCAACATTGGATTTTATTCATCAGTTTTGGAATTTTATTCAATTCACTTGGTTTTCTCCTACGAATTTCTGTAAGTTGCAATTATGAATTATTCTTTATTTTGTGATTGTGATCATATAAACATGAGTATCTAAACCCATAACTAGAGTTATGGGAACCATGATGAATTAACACACATAGGTAAAAATACTTAGTGATTCTTGAATGGAGTTTATGCATTTGTTATTTCTCTCTTCGTTTTAATTGATTCTTAATGGTTGCAAACGTTAGATGTTGCCTTATTCTTATTCATCGGACCAAGGGGATAATGAATGGGAAAAAGAGAGTTTAACAACAGAGATTTGAGGCTATCAAACCTCATTTAATAGCTTGACCTTGTCTAGGAAAAGCTAATCTGATATAAAAGGTAAGGGTTAGTTAAATATACACCCGTATACGGACCAAGTTGCGTGGTGATAATCATCTAGATAGGAGACCAACCATTTAGGTGAATTTAACTTACCAATATTGTCTGCTAAACACCGGAATAGATCACTAGTATAACACCTTGTGGTTATGAAGTCCTGGGGAACACAATCCTAGCCATATTGTTAATTGAATACAACCAAAATTGATGTAATCATCTTTTAGTTTCTATTTTTTCTCATTATTTTTATTTTTCAAAACTCCCCCCACAAGAAATAAGTAAACCGATAGTAATAGCTATTCGCATTAACTCAAGTTCTTTCCATATTTCCTGTGGGATCGACCTCAACCTTCATTGGGTTCTATATTTGATATCAACCGCTTTATATATCAATTGCAAGGTGTAATTTGGACGACATCAAATTTTTGCACCGTTGTCGGGTAATACGGCTAAGGCTTTTGTTAATTGTGTTTGCTTTACTGTTGGTTCTTATTTTCTTTTTATTTTTCTTTTGCTGTTTCTGTTTTAACAGGTCTTAGGTTCGTGCATGCCTAATACTAGGAGCTAAGGAAAATCCCTGGTTCCAATCGATCACGAACTTGAGCAGACGCTGAGAAACTTGAGAAGAATGGCCAACATCCAAGAGCAAGAAACAATGGAACAAGCTACTGAGAGAATGTTTGCTGAGGAACAAGCTCGGGCTAGAGAATGTAAGTTAGCTAGGGTTACTGAAGAGCAATGTCTAGCTGCTGAAGCAAAGTGAGCTAGAAGGAATAGAGGTCCAGAACAACAAAGACACCAGTATTTTGATGAGGATGATAATGTTTATATAGACGAAGCCGGTGCCACTGGAGCTATTGTCCCTCCCCCTTTGCCTGCTGTGGCAAAGTTTGATATTACCAGTGCTATGATCCAACTGCTCAACATCAAGGGAATATTTGCGGGTCATGCAACTGATGATGCCCATACTCACTTGATAATTTCTGGGTATTTGTAAGTCATACAAACAACCGGGAGTGAGCCAGGTTGCAATTAGACTGAGGTTATTTCCCTTTTCATTAGGGAGTGAGGCAACGATGTGGTTGATTGAGCTGCCAAATGATTTTATCACTACTTGGGGGAAGCTTAAGAGAGCTTTTCTTGAAAGATTATTCCCACCTTCCAAAGAGTTGCAGCTGAAAGATGAGATATATAACTTCAGGCAATTGAATTCAGAGGCACTTCACGAGACATGGCTATGTTTCAACAAAAAGCCAAAAAGGGTGCCAAATCACAGGATTTCAGATGATACATTGTTGGAGATCATCTATAGGTCTCTGAATGCTAACACCAAGGCGGTGGCTGATACAATCTCTAGTAGAACCTTTATGAGTCACACCTATATAGATGTTTCTGAGTTACTTGATAGGATCACCAAAACCAATCGCGCATGGAATACTAGAGAGTCGGAGATCCCGGCTAGTTCTTATGCGGTTGGTATGTCCGTAGAACAGAGAAGAAAAGATGAAGATCATGATAAATATATTGCAGATATAAAGAACACAAAGGGGCTTCTTGCCAAGCATTTGATAGGAGTCGGAGCGGAGAAAGTTAATGTTGTGGGTTCTCAGGGCAAGGCCCGAAGAAATGATGGAGGTGAATCTGAATCTGAGGAGGAAATTAACTATATGAATAATCAAAGGGCGGGTTTTCGGACAAACACACAAGGGTCTAACCAAGACTCTTGGCGTCAAGGTCAAGGAAACCAAGGTAGGAACTATTACAATGATAACAATTACAACCGGGGCTAGTACAGAGAAAATGGATACTAGAAGAAGTGCGAGGAGTACAAGAATGATAGAAGCGGTCTGTATGTTCCTCCAAGAAATCGTGAGCCAGAGTCTAGTGGTTCAAGGGTTGAAGACATGTTGTCCAAAGTAGTTAAGCGGATGGAGACAACAGATAGCCACTTTAAGGAACTCCGTGCTGATATTTCTGGTTTGAATCAAAAGGTGGAGTCACATGCCATGGCCATTAAGCAGATTGAGCAACAAATGAGTCAGATGTCTGTTGCACTAAATCAAAGGCAGAAAGGCACAATTCCTAGAAACACAATGCAAAATATAAAAGTTGATAGTCACTGCATGGTAGTCACTATTAGAAGAGGGAAGGCAATAGTTGATTCTCCAAGGCCGATTGTAACTAATGAAATAGAAAAGCCCGTATTGATGAATAATGACAGTGTAGCAGATTCTGAAAATCCAACTTTGGTTGGATATTCAGTAGTGAAGACTGCTCCTACTAATGAAAAGGAGTAATGAGCTGCCCATGAGAAGGAGGAGGAGGCACAAAAAAAGTTCACATCGATCCCTAGACCTCCTCCCCCTTATCCACAGCGGTTGAAGAAAAAGGTCGAAGATGGGAAGTATCACAAGTTCATCTCTATGCTAAAGCAATTTTCTGTAAACATCCCATTACTCGAGGCACTTGAGCAGATGCCTGGCTATGCTAAATTTATGAAAGACCTTGTCACCAGGAGAGGACCATAAGCTTTAAGCCTGTAGATAACTTGCACCACTATGGTGCCATAGCTACACGTGTCCTAGCTCAGAAAAAGGAAGACCCAGGTCCTTTCACTATACATTGCACCATTGGGAATGTCAAGTTTACAAGGGCACTTTGTGACCTGGGAGCTAGCATAAACTTGATGCCGCTAGCAGTGTTTAGAAAATTGGACATCGGAGCCCCCGCACCGACCAATATGTGGCTTCTAATGGTGGATAGAACTATTAAAAAGCTGGTGGGGGTCCTTGTTGATGTGCTTGTCAAGGTGGACAAATTTATATTCCCAGCAGACTTCATAATTTTGGACTTTGAGGTGGATTATGAGGTCCCTATCATTTTGGGGCGACCATTCCTTGAAACCTGTAGGACCCTAGTAGATGTGGAGGCGGGCCAGCTAAAATTCAGACTGAACAAGGAAGAGGTCACTTTTAACATCTGCAGGACAATGAACAACCAAAGGAATTCAACATGGTCTCAGCAATGGAGGACAGATATGAATTACTTGACGAATTCTAAGTAGTCAAGAGACTTGCATCGTGCCGCGATGTTAAATCAGGCGCTGCATGAGAGGCATCCCATGGAGGTGTTTTGGTGAAGTCTGAGTAGCCAAAACACCCACGTCGTGCCACAACGTTAAATCAAGTGTTTCTTGGGAGGCAACCCAAGTTGTAATTATAAGAAATATGTAGTGTTTACATTTGTTAATGGGTGCAAGTGATTAAGGTGGAAAATTTGAAGTTGGAACCAAAATCTTGAACTTCAGTTCTGGTGCAAAATATCACAGAACGAGTTGTCGTCTGACCTGACAACTCATTCAGTCCGACCGTGAAGACATCAACAAAAAACAAGGGAATAAAGGTCAACCTAACGACTCATTGCCACAGACAATGAGTCGTGGTGTCTTTCGTCGAGTGCACTATCTTGTCAATGAAGAAAAAATGCTAAAGGCACCAACAAGGTACATAACAAATCGTTGTGTTATCCAACGATTCGTTAGATGGCCCGTCATGAAGCTATAATAGTTCAAAGACCATGACTCAGGCCATGACTCATTGGGTGACACCACGAGTCGTGTATTGACTCGTTAGGTCCCAGGTAAGTTTTTGAACCTCAGTCATAGCAAAAAGGGACCCAAGATTTGTTTAACCACATAACGAATTATTGCATAGGTCGTCATAATTTTTTAATGAACTCCCCCGACCCGACCCTTGCTAGAATTAGGGTAATATCTAACTTGAAATATATGAAACTCGATTCTCTTACCCTTCAAATTCTCACTTGAGTTTTAACCCATAACCACTACAACTTCAAACTTCCCTCTTCTTCGTCTCCCAATCTCACTGATAATTCCTCGCATTTCACTCACAACATTCACACGCACACACAATCACACTCTATTCTCTGCTCAAGCATCTCGTGAGTAATCTTCCCTAGTTAATTGTGAGTATCTTTGCGTTTAGATAAGATGTTTTGGACTCATGCTTTGAGTGAACTTTAAATTGTCTAATTAATGCGGTCCACATTTGGATTTTTTCTTCAATTTGATAGTGAATCCTAGGTAGAAGGAGATATCAAAAATTTGATTTAAGTGGAATATAGTGACTTGCTAACCGAGTTATTGTTGTGGGGTCGAAAATAGCATGTAAAAATGCAAGATGAGGGTGGATTACCTGAAACTCTTGAGCACGAACTATGTAACGAGTCGTGGTATCATCTCAAGACTCGTCATATGGCTCGTCTTGAGTGGAATTAAAACCTGGTGACCAGTGAACCTAACGACCAACCTCACAATTCGTCAGTTCAGGTAACGACTTGTTGCGACCAGTCGTTAAGTATACTAGTCCAACATGAAGAAACCATCATCTGAGACAACGAAAGACCTCACGAGTCGCCAGTGGCAACGACTTGTTGATTCACTCGTTATGTCCACTAAGAGTCAGTTTAAAAGTGCTTATGTTTTATCTCATCTTGTATACTAACAACTCCGCCACAGGTACAATGGATCCGAGGGGTACATCGAAGAAACGTCTAGCAAAGAAACAAGTGCCGAAGAGGAGTCAATTATCATACCGCAAGCTTCGGGATGAGCTGTCCTCCTCCGAAGAGTCAAGTGGCTCGAAGGAGGAATATTAAGTGTCAAAAGAGCAGTTGGTGCGGAGATCAACCAGGGCTAGGGCTCCACGAAATACAAATCTAACAACCCTAGTTGATGCTCATACTCCACTGTCAAGGGATCCGCTGAGCTGTACTGATGAAAATGCCAGGGCTATAGTTGTAATTGCTCTTGAGGGCACCAAAGCTAGGCGAAATGTAGAGGTAGCTGACGAGTCACATGCTCAGCAAGGGAACTCAGATATTGAACTGATTGAGACCTCAAACACATCCAATGATCAACCAAGGAATGTGAGGAGATGGTGGTGTTCATGGTGTGAGGGATACCTATAACCGAGACATTACTCCAAACGATAAAGGACATCTAAAGAGCAGCATCTACGAGGAGCCTAAGCTAGTCACCATGGGGCTTAAGGACCTCCCAGAGTTGCAGGCTGTGTTCCTTAAGTACAGGTTTGGGTGGTTGACCGAGCCATCAGGAAGCTACAACCCCTGCCTAGTCAGAGAATTCTATGCAGCATATGCAACCACACTACAACGTCTGGCAGTAGGTGGTTAGGATTGGAAAAAGCGGCTAGCTTTTACTCAAGTGTTGGTTCGGGAGACACCAGTGGATATATCTGAGAGGACCATCTCCAGGCTATTGTATGGGCCAGACTATCATGCCCCGATGAACACAGCCGAGTTCGATCAAAGACTATTCGAGCTAAAGAAAGTCAAGATGAAGGAGATGAATAGTGTGGAGTGAATCAAGAAATACACTTGGCTATCTCGGGTCATTTCCACAAGAGGTCCATTGGTTGAATGGTTGCACGACACCGAGTATCAAATCTAGAAGGCCACATTCAATTTTCAAGCTAAATTTTGGTGGACACTAGTTCGGCATAGGCTGGTACCAACCAACAATGATAATATTCTCACACCTGACAAAGCGATATTGGTAGCCAACATTATGGAAGGATAAGCCATCAATTTCCCGCGGTATATTGCTGAAGAGATTAGAGAACAGGCCATAAAAAATGGTACTACAATTCCTTTCCCATGTTTGATTGATAGACTCTGTTAGGAGTAAAAAGTGTCGGAGTTGCCATCAGTTGAACAGAGGATAGTGGCACAGAATATTACAGATATTGGGTTGATCAGGATGAGATAAACCCAGCATCGAGGGCGAGGAGTCAGTTCGCCACATCTGCTGAAGCGACCATATCAGTAGAGGAATTTGGCAGCGGTATGCAGACTGATGCCGCATAGTTCACTGATTTGGCGGTTGAGCCTAATGAGGGTAGAGAGACGGGTAGACATCCTGAGGATACAGATGCAACGGACACCTCCACACCTGCTGATGTTCCTTAGTCATCATCCACCGTAGTAGTGCCTAGACCACTAGTTGCTCCTCCACGAGCCCCTACAGCCGGCCTAGTTATGATTTCTCAGGAATTTTTGGTTTGCATGGCTAGGTAGCTGGCTAAGGTCAAAAAGAAGTAGGAACAGATGACTCTACAGTTTAAAATTTTAATGGAACAGGTAAAGCCTTGGAGACATTATCTAGTTATGTGAATGGCCGGTTGGACGCTTTTGAGAGACAGATGGATGAACGCCTCGCACAGTTACAGGCACCTAAATTGGTAAAGTGGTATGTGGAGGTAGGAGCACTCAGAGCTGAGCTGCGGGATTTTTCCGCACGACAGGTAGCTGCAGTACCTCCACATGTGCTTCCAGTGATTGAAGATGAAAGTGAAGAAGAGCTACTGCCGGTATTTGATTTCATTACTGAGGAGCCGGTGGCACAATGATAAGGGAAAAAGGCCCGGGAGGAGGAAAATTTTAAGGATGATGACTCTCTACTCTGTCAGCAAAAGCGAGAACTTAGTGAGATGGAGAGAGCGCTGCATATATCGAGAGAGGAGGCTCGACAAATAGCCGAAATTGAGGCAACAAGAGCTCATGGTGAAGGGACTAGCTCCTTTGGTTCTAAAAATGCACCGTCACAGCTCGGTATCACTGGAGATGACCAGGCCGCAGATGCCTAGGTTACACAAGTATGTTCCCTATTCCCTTGTTTTACTTTTGTTTATATGTGCGTCGAGGATGACACATTCCTTTTTTGATGGGGGTGGGGAAGGGATACCTATGTAGCTTTGTTGAACATAACCCGAGGGTTGTTCTTGCCGAATATCTTTTCCCTCGGGTGTTCCTTATCTAGTACAACCAGCATGTTTAGGTTTTGGTGTCTATTTTTTGTCAATCAAAAGAAAATTAGGTGAACTCAAAGTAGTTATGAGTATAATGAGCATAAATTTTTAAAAATTGTTGGAACTGATAAATATGATACCCCTCCTAATTTTTTGTTATGTATGTGTGTTAGAGGCAAGTATAACCTTTATGAATCTTTGCATGGAATTACTACTGTGAACATGTTTACCCATTGCGTGGCTATTTGAACTAGGTGTTAGTAGAAGTGAGGATGTTGGCTTGTGCATTGTGTGAGTAAGGTTCAATAGTTGAATTCTACTATATGTGGCAATCTAGAACTTGCCTGGTCAATCATACTGAGGTAGAAGATGGGAAACTAGAAAAGGATCATAGGCCATTTTTGATTAATGAGCCTACTTTTAGCCTTAAAGACCTAACAAAAGAAAATAAATATCCCTTGATCCAAATTTTGAACTTAAATTGACCTTTCTTTTTGTTTACACTAATTCACCTTCTTGCTTTGATTAAGAATCAACCTATTTTTACCCTGGTCCCTCCGTGGACACTTTGAACCTCAACTCAAGCAAATCGCCTAAGTTGAGGGTGGCTATGATAGGGGCGATTAAGAAGAATAGGGTGGAATGAAATTGGGTACTGAAAATTAAAGAGTGGGTGAGGAGTGCGTAAGGAAAGAAAAGAAAGAAATAAAAGTTTTTTCAAAAATCAAGAAAAGAAAAGAAAAGAAAAATGTGACATCAATAAATGTTTGAAAGAAGAGAAACCACACTCGTAGTTACTAATGAAAATAAAAGAAGAAGCAAGTAAAGGGAAAAGGGAGAAAATATGCAAAAAGAGGTTGGAAGTGAAGTCAAGAAGGGTGTAGTGTCAAGGAGGGACAAGCTACTATTTACATATGTACCATACCCGAACCCGAGCCTACATTACAAGATGAAAAAGTCCTATAGTGATCCGAGTTAACTGTTTGAAAATCGAGGCATTGAAAGTAAAGGCAAGCCTATGGCATTGCATGCAAACAGTTAGAATTTCTTTGTGAGAGTGAGAGTGCTTTTACCTAGTCACAAGATAAATATTTCATGATCATAAACATATTGTGCGAGTGTGGGACTTCTTTGTGGTGAGAGCATTGGGTAAACAAACTTATTTGCTAACTGCCTGGGTCACTGTGCTAAAATTCTATGCATGGTTGCAAGTGACAGTATATTGCCATGTTTTGATTGCTTTGTATTGTGGTTGAAAATTTCACATATGCATTATGATTCAGTTTTTTAATGTAAGGGAGGGGTTAGAAAAATTGGTTTGATTTGGAGAAATGGCTGCCAAGGGTTTCCTAGAGTTCTTCTGATTGAAGCGTCGAAATGTTTTGTTTTATTTTGTTTTTGCCTGAGGACATGACAAAGTTCTAACTTGACGGCTTTGATGTGTCGTGATTTTACGGCACTTGCGATGCTTAAAACACAGAAACTATCTACATTCCAGTTATGTTTATGTAGGCATGATGTGTTTTGTGTTTAATATTGCAGGAAAACATGTTAGGAAGTGAAAGGGGAAAAGTAAGGATTAAAACAACTAAAAGGGTGGCTGCTAATCATGTCACAAGTCGTCTTCACTATGCATGACTCGTTGCCAAGGCCGTGGGATAGGTTAAGCATTTGAGGATGAAGGAACAATGCACTCCACGGATTGAAGGCATGACTCGTTACATCTGCTAACGAGTCATGAAGCGAATCGAGAAGATAGGAAGAAGATTCATAAAGAAATAGCCAGTGGAGATAATGAATGACGTCATGAGTTGTTAGCTGACTAACCGACTCGTTCGCAGATAACTGTAGGGAATCGTAGGGTGCACTGGATAATTGAAGGAGTTAGACCACGAGAGGCCTAATGAATCGTGCCAGACACAACGAGTCGTTAAGTGACCCATTGCCACGACTGGGCCTAATGCTAAGGATGATTGTGTTTAGATGATCACGACTTGTTTGAGGTCCTAACGAGTCGTTACTTAGCTCAAGACCACTGACGACCTGAGTTCCGATTTTAATTAGGAAAAGGTTTTCTTTGAACTATAAATACCTTATTTAGGTTTATTTTCATACGATAGTTCATTATTATAGTTTTTACGTGGATTTTGGTGTTGTGTACTATTTTTCTTGGTTCAAGAAACAAAGTTTACAATTTTGTTCTTGAGTTTGAGGATCAAAAGCAACATCGAAATTTATTCATCGGTTTTGGAATTTTATTCAATTCACTTGGTTTTCTCCTAAGAATTTCTGTAAGTTGCAATTATGAATTATTCTTTATTTTGTGATTGTGATCGTACAAACATGAGTAGCTAAACCCATAACTAGGGTTGTGGGAACTATGATGAATTAACACACATAGGTGAAAATACTTAGTGATTCTTGAACGGAGTTTATGCTTGTATTGTTTCTCTCTTCGTTTTAATTGATTCTTAATGGTTGCAAATGTTAGATGTTGGCTTATTCTTATTCACCGGACCAAGGGGATAATGAATGGGAAAAAGAGAGTTTAACAACGGAGATTTGAGGCTATCAACCCTCATCTAATAGCTTGACCTCTTCCGGAAATAGATAATTCGATATTAAAGGTAAGGGTTAGTTAAGCATACACCCATATACGGACCAAGTTGCGTGTTGATAATCATCTAGAGAGGGGGCCAACCATTTAGGTGAATTTAACTTACCAATATTTCATGCGAAATACCAAAATAGATTACTAGTATAACACCTTGTGGTTATGAAGTCATGGGGAACACAATCCTAGCCATCTTGTTAATTGAATACAACCAAAATTGACGTAATCATCTTTTAGTTTCTACTTTTGTTCATTATTTTATATTTCAAAACATCCCTCATAGAAAATAAGTAAACTGATGGTAATAGATATTCAAATTAACTCAAGTTCTTTCTATAGTCCCTGTGGGATCGACCTCAACCTTCGTTGGGTTCTATATTTTACATCGGCCGCTTTATATCTCAATTGCGAGGTGTAATTTGGGCGACATCATGAGGCAACCATGTAATGAAGTCCATATAGATATCTTCCCACTTCCAAGTAGCAATGATGATATCTTGAAGCATACCTCTAGATTTCTAATGCTCAACCTTCACCTATTGGTCATTCGGACACTTTACCACAAATCCCGCTATGTTCTTCTTCATTCCATTCCACCAATAGACTTTCCGTAGATCACGATATATCTTAGGTTGAATAAGAAGAAGACTAAATTTTTTTGAAATGTGAAAAAATTGGGTTGTGCATGTTGGGTGAAGTGAATGATGTTGTGAATAAAGTTGAATATGCTAAGTAGACAAGGGATTTTCGGGAAAAT